>JACXGK010004577.1:5684-37537 GCA_016801125.1 Novumbra hubbsi
CCCCCCCCCCCCCCCCCCCCCGATTTGCAGTCAGACAGGACACTGGGTCGGTGTGCCAGCCCCCTGCGCCAGATTTGTCAGAAACATCCTATGGAATTTCATGTTTGAGTAGCGAGGATTATGTATGTAAGACCTCGCATTGATTGAGTGTTTGGAGTTGATTCAGCAGGTGTTTCTTCTAAGCTACACTCCCGCTCTGCTTCAAGGAGGCCCAGGCTTTGCTGCGTTATTGCGTCTGTGGAGAGTGGATTGACAGACTGGAATGTGAGACACAAGTTCAGGGATCGGCAACAGTTTACTAAACGGGGTAAAGGAACGTGTCACTCCTCTCAGAAGCAGGACAGGCGGTGGTCTAAGGTTAAAGTGCAGCTTTATTTGCTTCTGAATCCAGGGCCTTCAATACACTCCTACATCACCTCTTCTGAAACTATCATCACCCTAAAGCCACTACAAGACTCTCTTCAGGCTGGATGGATGCTCATATTCACACCTCCTCTACTCCGTGTACAACAGCGAACAACCTGGACTGTGACCAAGGCAAACCTGTGGAGCCGGTGCTTGACTCCAGGAATGCTACCTGAGAGTGATTGCTGAGCTGTTTATTTGGCAGAAACATTTGAATTCTTCAGGATTGCTATATCCCACAGTCTCAGGTGGAGGGACCACATCATTCAGATTAAGCCACACTCAGGTGGGAGGACCACATCGTTCAGATTAAGCCACACTCTCAGGTGGGAGGACCACATCATTCAGATTAAGCCACACTCTCAGGTGGGAGGACCACATCGTTCAGATTAAGCCACACTCTCAGGTGGGAGGACCACATCATTCAAATTAAGTCACACTCTCAGGTGGGAGGACCACATCATTCAGATCAATCAAGCCGGCAGAGGGAGGCCCATTTGCGACAACTGATACAGACCCCAGCCAATCTTGACCCGGCTTTACATGCTCGAGCTCCTCATCTCCTCGGTTATTGTCTGTTTTGGGTCTACAACTGAATATAGGGTGCAAGATCATTGCTGACCCCACCCACTGTTTTAGAAACGGTCCTTGGCCGTCAGGAAGTACTGGGTAATCCTGATGAAAACTGTTGAAGTTTCCTCCTCCATACTGTAGACCCCAGCATTCTGTTCTGGTGACTAACATATTGCGCCAGGTTAGTACAGAATGTTAGTACAGAATGTTAGTACAGAATGTTGCACACGCAGAGAATGGCTGGCGCCAGCATACGTGACAGAGCGATCTGAGAAGCAGTTCCACACTCATAAACTACACTGAGCACGCAGTGCTGGGCAGTGAAACTACACTTCGGCACTGATGTCTGACATTGAGCTGAAGATCACGGGAGGAAGCTGCAGGCTAAGTCGGCATACTGACGCTCAACACTCATTTCCCTCTGATTATAACATGTAACAACACATCACTTAACAGACTCGAGCAAAAACACTTCGATAAATGTCAGCCTACACTTAGTCATTTCTTATCAGACATGCTGTTTCTCTCTCTCTCTCTCTCTCTCGTGTGTGAGTTTGTGTGTGTGTGTGTGTGTGTGTGTGTACGTGCGTGTGTTTTTGACTAAATGATATAACACAGACAAAATGTGCCCAAACTGTTTGAATCTGAAAATGTTAACATGTTTCCTGTCCCAATTTTCAGAAAGGCATTCTTATTGTGTAAATGTTCAGAGCAAAACTTACAATTAGGTTCAGAATTAGGGCTAAGTCAAGTTATGGCGTACATTTTTGGTTATGGAGGTTAAGGTTAGGATTGTGCTGAGTTTAGGGTAAGGATAAGCGTCGGGATTAGTTAAAGTAGTAGTTTGGTGTCCCCATTTCAGAGAGCTAAGTAAAACATGTATGTGTTTTTTTTAAACTATGTGACCTGATTAGAAAAACTGAGCTTCCATGATCTCTGTCTCTGCAGCTCAACTGGTCTTCATCTGAATGTCTGCTGTTGTACAGCACAACATACTAAATCTTCCATCTAATTTGTCTCAACCAGATGTAGTTTTATTCTTTTTTTTTTATGGTACCTATAGAGAGAGTATTTATATATTCTTGCTGAGGGATTTCTGATTGTGTTCTAATTTCCGTGTAGAAATGTTATTGGTTTTCTCCACATTTGGAAGAAGAGCATTGTCTCAATGTCTGGCAACCTAAAAGTCCTTGCTTCAGCCAAATGCAAGTCAAAGGAATATTTTTCCCTGCACAAGGAACATGTAAAATGTATGTTTTTTTAATAGAAGCCTTCAATAACTCTTGAATTATAGTTAGGAACCTGTGGAGAATCTGTACCAGTACTGGTATAACAAGCAGGTTTTGTCAGATCTGTAATAAGAGCTATAAACAGCCTTTGTTCACAGCAAATCACAACAGTAACTAATGCAATGAAACGTAGTTTAATTATTACTTCAAATGCTATGGATTTTTGTGTATATGTAAAAATGCCATTAAAATCAAAACCCTTTTAAAACGCATAGCTTTGAAACAAAATTCTTTAGGGTCAGATTTTAGCAAATTGAAAAAAAAAAATGTATCCTAAAATGCAGAATGCAAGCAAAATCCCACAGTAATTTCCAGGTTGATGTAATTTAGTTCACAACATTTTTACTTGAGAATAGTAAAGAATAGTAAAAAAAATGTAAGATCCAATAAAAGGTAAATTTTTATATATATTTATTTATTTAGAAGACAATAAATACACTTTGTAAATGTTTTATATATTTATTTAATCCCCTAAATTGATCATGGGGTGACCTGTGCCTAGCTGTAGTAATTGCAGAAGTGTGGTATAATGATTCATTCATAGATTGCGATGCTATAATCATTGCAGTGAGGTCATGATGACTGTTTAGCTGAGGATGAACAGCTTTTCTGGGGCAGGACTTTGGTGAACAGATGTACATGTTGGCTAGTGGTTTGAATCCTGGTCGCCACATACCAGCGATGCCCGGGGGTCGGGCACAGGGTGGCACATTGTCTCAGCGTTCTCCGGGTGGCATGGGTTGGATGTCTGACCGGGTTGATGCACTCTGGTGACGGTGTGGTGGGTCAGGCTCCCACAGGCTATGTGGGAGTACAGGGTTGACTTTGAAGTAAGGTCTTTTTTCAATGTTAACACAACATTTTTAGATTTGGTATCCTGTTCCCCATTCTAAGGTTAATAGGGTTTTTCTTAACTTTAAAAGAGTCACTGTGTAGTTAATGAAAGGGAATTTTGCGTGAAATAAATCATAACATTGCAAAAAAGTCTAAAGCAACAGAATAATGATGGATTCTGAAATGTTCCAGTTAAGTTAACATATTTCTCTAGTCGAAGTTTACAAAGTGAAATGTCATATTCTGAAAATTGACTATTGGCTTCAGAACTGGTTTCCAGAGAACAGCACCTCTTAAATATTTTTTTCCGTTGGGTCCATTTTAAGGCAGCTTCATTCCATATAAAGGTTTTGAAAATCTACCATTGTTGTACAATTTGGACTTCTATTAAAGGGACTAATTTAGTTTGTGTCTCATTTCCAACCAGAAAAAGATCTATAAGTACCGCAAGGTTCTGAACCACCCAAGTCGTTGGGAGGTAGTTCTGAAGGAGATCAGGTCGCTGGTGGACATGGCCCTGACCTCCCCACTGCAGGACGAGTCCATCCATCAGGCCCCACTGCAAATCATCTCCACTCTCCTGGCCGAGGTTGGTCCATCTGCCTCGCACAAACACACACACACACACACAACTATATCTGATTCTGGGAACTCGGAACCCACAGCTGCCTTCTGTTTGACAGAGTCCAAGCCATCAGTCATATTGGGAGTGGCTCTATTACATTTGTCTGTTCTCTCATTTCCCCCATTAGAACACCAACCTCAGCGCCCAAGACCACGAGAACATCATTGTGGTGAGTTCCTGTTGGATTCAACTGGCCGTGTTTGTGTTTTTAACCTGACCTCTAGAGAGGTGTGACGACGGCATTAATTAACTGTGGCAGCTCTCAAGGTACAGTTAAAAGTAGGCTGGTTGCATGCGAACGGCTGCTCCTCATTTACCGGTCTGGGGGCGCTTCAGGAGTTGAGATAACAGAGATTGGGAACAAAGGGGACACCTGTGGATGGGTTTTGTGACGCTGACTCAATTATATGTGGTTTCATTTTGTGTAGAGCTGTCTCTGTTAGTCTAGTACCATGTAGCTGGGCCCGTTACCGCTATCCGGAACCGGGTTGTTGTGAATCTCTCTGAGAATCTCTCCCCCCCCCCCCCCACACAGGCCATCGCTCCTCTGCTAGAGAACAACCACCCACCCCCGGACCTGTGTGAGTTCTTCTGCAAGGTAAAGACGCTCCGGGAAACTTCGAGATGTTCTCAAAGCCCGGCCGCCCGGCTCCGGGGACACGCAGGTTATTGTCACGGCGTGGTGGTAAACGGGGCTCTCTCGGTTGCTTCACAGCACTGTCGGGAGCGCCCGCGGTCCATGGTGGTGATCGAGGTGTTCACCCCCGTGGTGCAGAGGATCCTCAAGCACAACATGGTGAGCCCGGCGATCCTCCTTCCAAGTCGAGTGTTTATGTTTCCTGAAGTCTTGTGTTGGAGAGGGGGTCACGGCCCTCTGCGGACCGGCGTCCCGTTCCTGTGTTTGTCTCGGCCCGTGTTTACGTTTCTCTCTCTGTCTGTCCCAATGTTTACACCCATCACCCCCCCTCTCTCTCTTTCTCTCTCTCTGTCTGTCCCAATGTTTACACCCATCCCCCCCTCTCTCTCGCTCTCTCTCGCTCTCTCTCGCTCTCTCTCGCTCTCTCTCGCTCTCTCTCGCTCTCTTTCTCTCTCTCTTCCTCTCACTCTCTCTATCTGTATTTTGTGTTTATCCCTTGGTCTCTCTCCGTTCCTGACAGGACTTTGGGAAGTGCCCCAGACTGCGTCTCTTCACTCAGGAGTACATCTTGGCTTTAAATGAGCTCAATGCCGGGATGGAGGTCGTCAAGAAATTCATTCACAGGTGAGTTCGACGACGGCAGGGATTTAGTTTTCCCGCCGACCATGGGAACACTTTGGGCCCCCATGAGCTCCGGTCTTGGTTCTCCCTGGTCCGTGGAGGGTGCTGACGGAGTGTGTGTGTGTTACAGCATGCACGGTCCCACCGGGCAGTGCCCTCACCCCCGCGTCCTGCCCAACCTGGTGGCCGTGTGCCTGGCTGCCATCTACTCCTGCTACGAAGAGTTCATTAACAGGTGAGTGACGTTATGTTTCCACCACCACATCCACTAGACCTGGGGCCCAGAGAACCTCCCCGGTTGACTCGGGCAACTCCCCTTTAAGGTTTTAAATTGGGTGTTTACTTGAGTAATCAGCCATCTAATTGGCTATCATTACATCACCCTGAGCCACTGTCTTGTCAAGCCCCAGTGGGGACATTTGTTACATTTCCTTGACATTGCCACCCCAGAGGATTCTCACTCTGATACATGATTCTCCTCCCTCTCTCTTAACGAAAACAGGGGATTGAAAGTGTGTAGGCTGGTTATCTGGTGTTTGTTGGTTAGCTCACTGCTGTCCATCGCGTCCCCTGGCAAACCTTCACCGGCGGAAGATTGAACACGTCGAACACGCAGAATCATTTTCTGAAGGATGTGGCCGACATGAACAGAAGCAGCTACTCCTAGAGTTTGTTGGCTATGGGGTGGTAGCTAGTTAGGGGAGAAACGCAGGCACACAACACTGACTGCTTCCTCGATCAATTATCGAAAGGGAGCTGGCTCTAAGATGCTGTTGCCTGTGTTAGCTGCCCAGAGTTAGTGCCGTGTATAGCTAGCCATGTGTTGCTATTTAATGGATGGCCATTTATGATGACCACAAAAGTATGCAACATACAACAATTGAAATAGAGGCTTTTTGAAATAGAATTCAGGCAATGAAATATGGGACCAACACTTCACGTTCAGGGTGTTGTCATTTCATTGTTGTGATTACCTGATGGAAGAGGAAGAGACGCTTTACATCAGATCTTTCCAAATGCAAATGTGCCTTAAATAACTTGTCACGCATTAAAAGAATTGAATGCGCTAAGAGCTGGACTGTATCCCCGACCAACCTCGAATCCTTATCAGTTGTTCCTAAAACCTAAATTGTTAAACCCTTACGGTGCAGCGATGTTTGTCCTTCGAAGCATTCTGACTTCCTTACTTAGCCGGAAGTCCAAACTCTTTGTCCCCCTCTCAACCGTGTTCCTCTCTCACCCTCCCTCCCTCCCCAGCCGCGACAACTCCCCCAGCCTGAAGGAGATCCGGAACGGTTGCCAGCAGCAGAACGATCGCAAACCCGCCCTCCCGCTGCGGCTACTCCGCCCGGAGCCCCCCGCCCCTCCGCCCGCGGCCCTGCTGGCCCTCTCCCCTCCCCCCTCCGTCCCTCCTCCTCCGCCCGCCGCCCTGCCGCCCTCCATCGTCAACTCCGGAGAGATCCTGGTGGAGATGGAGCGCGCCAACAACACGGCCAACGCCAGGCGGAAGGGCCCGGCGGGCGGCGACAGCGAGCCCAACCTGATCGACTGCCTGCTGGTCAGCCCCGCCCTCAGCGCCCTGTGCATCCAGCTGCCCGCCCAGGCCGACCGCGTGCTGGGCTGCTTCGCGCTCATCCTCAAAATGCTGTGAGTGGACGAGCCCCCCCCCCCTCCACCCCCGCGTCTGTCTCTCTGCCCACGAGGACCCGTCGGGGGGGGGGTTCTGTTTGTGTGGGCTGGGCCGAGCTGCCGGATACGGCTCGGATGGCTCACCGGAGGATTCGGAGGAAGGCCGTGGTTCTGAGAGGAGGAGGGACATGGGTGTGGAGCTGTGGCGCAAGAGGGAGACGGACTAAGACCTTTATGTAGTGTGTGTGTATGAGAGAGAGAATGTCGTTGGCGCAGTGTGATCCTCTACTGGTTTTTAATTGGTCTGTGGCTCTGTTGTTTTCTTTCTCCGTAAAACCATTCAGGTCCGACTATGATGACTGGAGACCGGCCCTGGCCAGCCTGCTCCAGCCAATCCCCTTCCCTAAAGAGTAGGTGTTCCGCCCCGGCTCTTCCTTTCTTCCCCCTCATGGCTTTGGGGTCGTGGGCCGGTGCTTCCGAGGTGCCGGATCCTGGGAGTAGTGTTGACGTGGGTGCCCTGCCAATGGGGTCCTTTGGGGGGAGGGGCCAACCCCTGGGTCCCTACTGTAATTGGCTCCTCGGCACGGGCCCCAGACACCTGCAGAGGGCTGTTGTTGTGGCCCGTTGCTCTCCTCCACGTTCAGACGTCATTAGGAAAGACAACAACACTCCACAACTCCCAGAGTGAATGACTCACACACACACACACACACACACATGCATACACAACCTCCAATAGGTTCTCAGGTCTGTGTGTTTCTCATATCCATGGTCTCCACACCTAAACTAAACTAGCTACAATGGGCTTAACAAAGTTTGCGTGTTCAAATGGTCTTTTTAAATGTCCATTTCATCATAGTTATTATCGGTCAATGTTATTAAATGTTGTTTCTTTCTCTCTTCTCTAGGGCACTAGCACACGCTAAATTCACAAAGTGAGTACCTACAGCCATGACTTCATCAATCCCTCAAGAACTCTACAGCAGAGTGTTGCTGTAGAGTTCTACATGCATCCATTTTTAACATCTAGTCAGGACTACAGCTATGAAGTCCTATTCCATGTGACTGGCAAAGACATTATTGGGCTCCAGTGCATCCAGAACCTGGGTCTTGGGGCCCTGACATGCACCAAACCCTGGGGAACCCATCATCTCCACTATAGACCACCTTAACTATCTATAAGACCCTGTTGCTCACCATGAGGTGCTCCATGACCGTGACCCTCAACTTTCTGACCTCCACCCACATATCCCTTCCTAGTTTTCCCCTGAGTGTAGCTTGGTCCTCAATCAGCAGTAGTTGTATTTATTTGTATGCATTTTTTTTTTTTGCCTGTACTATGTCCTTGGGTTTTTAGATTATTTAAATACCATGTATTATAATAACTACTATTATTAGTTACCATGCTGTTCCAGAGTCTTTAAAGAAAGCTGGAGGATGTTTCCTGACTTGTCTGTCTTTCTGTTGATTTGTTTCTTAACAGAGAGCTGAAATATGTTATTCAGAGGTTTGCAGAGGACCCCAGACAGGAGGTAAGTAACTGAATGATCAAGGGTCAACCTCTTGTTGAGAAACGTGTTCATTTGAATGCATGATTTATGAACTGTTAAATACGTGATTCATATGAACAGGTTGACATACAACTGAACTGTTAAATACATGATTCATATGAACATGTTAAAATACAATGGAACTGTTATATACATGATTCATATGAACAGGTTGACATACAACTGAACTGTTGAATACATGATTCATTTGAACAGGTTGAAATACAATGGGACTGTTATATATGTGATTCATATGAACAGGTTCACATACAACTGAACTGTTAAATACATGATTCATATGAACAGGTTGAAATACAATGGAACTGTTGAATACATGATTCATATGAACAGGTTGAAATACAATGGAACTGTTGAATACATGATTCATATGAACAGGGTGACATACAAAGTAACTGTTGAATACATGATTCATATGAACAGGGTGACATACAACGTAACTGTTGAAAATGTCTAAATATGTCTTCCCCATCACCTCTGCTCCTCTTATCTGGAGGATCGTTACTCAATCCTCAGTGTTTGAGGAGTAGTGGACCGTGTGTACAGAACACCAAGCATTTGTATGCATGCAACATGAACATCCACTGATACAGTAACACAACTTTTCAGCTGGTAAACCTTGTTGATTTTAGGACTTCCAAAAAACACGTAGGTGTGGCAGAGCTTTACACAAATGAATGTCACAAATGCGATTGTGTCCGATGTTCATTTTTCGCTGATGTTTTGTGTGTGTTTCTCATGGTTGTGTGTGCGTGTGTTCCAGGTCCACTCCTGTCTGCTCAGTGTGCGTTCTGGTAAGGATGGTTGGTTCCAGCTCTACAGTCCAGGAGGCGTGGCCTGTGATGATGACGGGGAGCTGTTCGCAAGCATGGTGAGCGATGGGCGGCGTTACCCTAATCACCCTAAACCCTCGTGAACCCATTTTGTTGGGAGTGGCTGGACGTGACCTTTGACCCTGTTGCCTCCAGGTCCACATCCTCATGGGTTCCTGCTACAAAACCAAGAAGTTTCTCCTGTCCCTGGCTGAAAACAAGCTAGGACCCTGTATGCTCCTGGCCCTACGTGGGAACCAGACCATGGTTGAGGTGTGTGTGTGTGTGTGTGCTATCATCAGAAAGTTGTAAGTATCCCGGAAGCCGAGGTGACCCGAGCGTGTGCCTCCTCAGATCTTGTGCCTGATGCTGGAGTACAACATCATCGAGAACAAGGACACCCAGCTGCAGATCATCTCCACCCTGGAGAGCACCCAGGTGGGGCTACGCATGTACGAGCAGCTGTGTGACAGGCAGAGGGAGCTCAAAGAGCTGGTGAGTCACTGCCACACCTCACCCGCACACGAGGGCTGCTACACACAGCCGCTCCACCTCAATGTCGGCCGCCATACGCGGAGCACACCGGAGCTCCGGGTCAGTACGGGACGACCGTAGTATCTGCTCAGATAAAACTGTTACTAGTCAGCGCTGTCGACGCAGCTAGTTATCTTTTCACTCTCCCGGGCTCCTTAATCTCTCTGTTTTGTTGCTTTGTGCAGATACGTACGCCCTATCTCGTTTGAGAGACCTCATATTTCATCCTTGACATAGTGCTCCCATGCGCCACCTGTGTTCTTAATGGGGAACTGCAGTGTCCGCTGTAAATCAGTCGCCATTTTTGTTTCCTTTTTTTCTTCCTCAGCAAAGAAAAGGAGGCCCCACCCGACTCACCCTCCCCTCCAAGTCCACAGTGAGGCTGGCTCCTTTTATGCAACCCTTTTATCAAAGCTTCTTCGGTTTTCTTCTTTTAAGCATGTGTTGTTTTTTTACAAAATGATGACCATTAACTGTCCTACCTACCCCTTCTATCTTTCCCTGTCTGCCTCCGTACGCGACCGTGTGTCTGTGAACCTTTGCAGGATGCCGACCTTGCCAGGCTGTTGAGCTCCGGGTCCTTTGGGAATCTGGAGAACCTCAGCCTCGCCTTCACCAACGTCACCAGTGCCTGTGCCGAACAGCTCATAAAGCTGCCCTCCCTCAAACAGCTCAACCTGTGGTCCACCCAGGTCAGAACACACACACACACACACGTCACTTGTTTTTCCTGAGCTGGACGATCTTGCCGCTCTGTCCGCGGGGCGCGTGTGCGTGACCAACCCCCCCCCCCCCCCCCTTTGCGCCCTCCCGTCAGTTCGGAGACGCGGGACTACGGTTGCTGTCGGAACACCTGGCGTGTCTGCAGGTGTTGAATCTCTGCGAGACGCCCGTGACTGATGCCGGTCTGCTTTCTCTCAGCTGTAAGAACCCCTCAGGAACCACCACACACACACACACACACACACACTGTGTGGCCGAGGCCCGCCCGGCGGGTCTGTATGTCCGCTGACGTTTTGCGGCTCCTCTCTCCTCCAGCCATGAAGAGCCTGTGCAGTCTGAACATGAACAGCACCAAGCTCACGGCGGACACCTACGAGGACCTAAAGGTGACGACCGCCCTCATCCGCGTGTCCGACGCGGGGAACTCGCCCGTTGCCCTTTTGAGGTCTCTCATCTGCTCTTTCTTTCCCGCCAGGCCAAACTCCCCAACCTGAAGGAGGTGGACGTCCGCTACACCGAAGCCTGGTGAAAGCCCCCCCCCCCCCCTTCCGCCGCGTGACCTCGCCAGAATGCCAGCGCTCGCAGGATTACCCCGAGACACTTCTTGCGTCATCAGTAACACAAGTATCATCTAGACTAGGACCCGTTCCATCTGGAGACGACGTCAAGCAGCAAAAACGATCTTTTTAGTGACATAACGGAGGATCGGTTCTTGCGATATATAAATACAAGGACCTCCTTTTTAGCAACGCCGTCGAAGTACATGGACCTTCTTTCTTGTGAAATAAGGGACCCTCTCTTTTTCTCTCGTATGTGCTTGCTCATTCAGTCCCTTTCCACATCCTGTTTGCCCCCCCCCCCCCGTAGGCTTCTCATAGATTTCCTGTGTTGTGTCATATTGTACACGGAACAAATTAGACGAACTGATGACGGCCCTTTCTACACTCTCCCTCTCCCCAAGGACCTGGGTGTAGCGATGCACTCTTCCCCATTTTTAATGGAAGCTATTTTACCCATGTCTGATGAAGGCTGGATAACCAGGTCACATTCCAGTAAACTTTTGATATTGCCTCTAGTCAATCCAAATGTAGCTCTAATAGACGTGTTCAATTGTAATTTTGGTCTGTTTTTTGGGGGGGGGTTGGGTTCTTTCAGGTTCACATTCTGCCCGTTTCAGTCCTTCGTTGAAAATGAGGGACTACGTCAAACAGATGGAAGATTTCAGACTGTGCCTATTTCCTCACACAAGTTCACTCGCAATCAGTTTTTATCAAGTTCAGTGAACATATTTTTCCAGGCATCTCTGCTAGCGTTTATTAGGTGTTTCCTGTTGACATTTTAAAAGCAGACATTTCAGGAACTCTGTGGTTGTAACAAAATGACAAGGTAAACAGATATCCAGTGTAGTGTACATAGCTTCCATATTTAACAGAGTAGTTGTGTAGTAGGCAGTCTGGGACTGCCTCGATTTACATATTCCTCCCTCTCTGCCTCCCTGTGTTTTGTCATCTGTTGATATACTTGTTTTCACTTTCTAGGCCACAGGCCTACTGCAGTTGAATTTTGATTCGCGGTCCGTTCTGTGGCTTCAACTGAAGCCCTGTATGCACTTTGCGTCCACCGCTCAATGTTGATTTCTTGGCTAGACGGGGGCATGTTTTATATTGTAATACGGGACACATTACGTAGGTTGTAGATGTACAGTCCATGGACATCTTTAAAGGGACATGATTTGGTCATCGATGTCAGCAATGACAGATTCTGAAGAAGCGACAGGCTGAAATAAGCAATGAACCTGTTTAGAAATGCAAGTTATTTCCTGGAAGACTAGAAAAAGACCTGGTCTAAATTGGGATTGAGGTCGGTTGTTTGGTAATATCGTCGGCCACTGTGTACCACCGTTTTGCCAAACAAGGTCACTTGTTTTATTTGCTATTTTCAAGCGGTCATTGCTGTATTTCACAACAGAACTACTGCGTCAGACATAAGTACAGTTTGAAACAGTTACATTATATAATGTGGAATCCAATGTGTTAATCAGTGGGTCCCAGAATAAATGTCTCTCCGCATAATCACCCGCAGAGAGGGGGTTTTGAGGGGCTCTTTTGTAGTATGCGCCTCTATGTTGTAGCTGGCTTAAAATCAACCGCATTTATCAATCTCAAATAGTTTACTGTGGATAAGTCAGCATAACTCTCTGAAAGGCTTCGCTGTGTGGATACAGAGGAATGGGATGTGAAGATGTTAGCGTATTCTGGTATGTGGTGACGGTCCACGCACAGCAGAAGACTCCCCTGCTTGTGAAGTCCTCTGATCCTTTTGTTTCCATTCATCTGTCTCCACTGCGTTCCCCCAGCGGACGTCCCCTTTACAGTCGCAGCGTTATTACGTCTGCCCGGGTTGTTTCCACTTTAGGTTGCTACCGAACCCCCTCCCAATTCTCCCGAATTTGGTTTGCTTGTGGTCTGATTTACCGGACACAGTTGGACGGCGTCCAATGAAAGTTCAAGGCTGTTTGTTTTTGAGTGTGGCGATGGTTACTGGCGCTACGTGTCATCGTGTATGGCCATTGGTCGGCTCTAGGACCTCATGACGTCGCGTCCTGTATATACAAGTGTATATAATGTTGTCCCCTCACCTCTGTCCCTCTTCGTCGGCCTGTGAAGGAGGCTGTTGTTGCCTTCATCTTCAGGATGTGTGCATGTGGTCATGACTGTCTTTCCCACAAAGTGCACTGTAATCGCTGTCTTTTTTCATGGTTATTATGTTATGGTTTATCTCATGTTTCAATCCGCTGTTTGTTTGAGTTGTTCACTTTAATCCAGAGTGTTGCCTTTTTTTTTTTTTTTTTTCTGCTTGTACATGTGGCATCAGCTGATTTTATTTTATTTTTTTAAGAATTTGAAAAGGGTCCGATCACTAGCTCTGCCACCCTACCCCGTTGGTCCATGGGTTTCCAGAACATTCTGATCGGAGCACAATCTCGAGCAGTATCTACATGTCACACAGCAGCGACTGAATCAACTGTTTTATTGCTGGAACACATTAGCTAGTGCACGAAATACTGTGGAAGGATATAAACATGGTGAGAAACTATGTGACTGTGGAGAGATTCAATTCCGTTTTTTTTTTTTAACTGTTAGAATCTACTCCTGGAACATTTCTATTGATGTGGGGGAGGGGGGAGGGGGTTGACCTAAGGAGTTTTGTAGCCCTAATGTTCCTCTAGTTTTTAACACTTCAACTGTATATCCGCAGCTGGCTGGAGGGAGACCTTTATGGTGGAAAAGTGGAAAGCTTTATTACTGTAGGGGAAATGTGGTTGTTATAAAAAGACTCATCCATTTGTTATCTCTATCCTGTGGAGCGCGCTGTTCTTTGCTTGGGTTTCTGTCTTCTAAGTCACTGTTTTCATTCGTCTCTACCGAGAGGTGATATTGCTGCCCGTTTCTTTTTTAGTTTTTTTTATTTGTAAAGATTTCTATAATTTCAATTGTGACAGCTTGAGTCCTAACGTGGTGGACAGCGAGGGTGTCTGCTGATAACCCCCCCACCCACTGGCACAGTCATGGACATAAACTAGATTTCCCATAATTCCTGTAATTTTTTGCATCTTGAAAAAGCTGGCCTCATTTCCTTTGTCTGCATTATCTGCTTCTCCAGCTGGGTCGCCGCTGCTCTGTGGCTGTTCTAATAAAAATTCAAGACCTTCTACAGGAAAATAAGAACTATGATGTGAAATAATTTCAATCAAAATAAACTGTGTGAATATGTTTGGAATGTGAGTGCTGCATAGTTATTTATAGGATCTCCCCAGGTTGTCATATGTACATTAAGTGTCCATGGTCAGGATCAATTCAACCTTAGCAAATGAAGTAAACAGGCATTCATATTTTTATAAAATTTATAAAACAAAAGCAATTCAAAACTGACGTTTTACCAAAGCAACATAGCTGGAGCTTAAAAGTGTGTTATGGAAATGACAGGGAAAAACGAAAAGCAATATTCCAGTAACAGTACACCGTGTCCCTACCTATGTCTTCCTCCTGTTCTTTTTAAAAACATCAGAAGAAGATGGAAATGACAGTCACACTGCTCTATAGAGCATCTCCCACTGTTCATCATAGTAACAGTTACAGAAACAAACCAAAAATGTGAATAAATGTTCTCAGCAATCAGCAACACAACGTCCGTGATGCAATCCCTGGGCAAAAGGTGTCCGGCCCACATTTCCCTTCATTGGCCTTGGGTGTGAACAGGCGTTTGGGAGGAAACCGTAACAGACTCAGGAAGAGCCGCCCCTCAGGAATAGAACTTGCTGTTGTTGATTTTCTTCTCCTTTATCCTAGGACAGAGCAGTATGAATTATTATTATGATCGCGATACGTCTGATGAATCGCGAATAGAGCTCGAATCGGGCCTACTTCTGTCGACAGGTGTCTTGGATCTTCTCCAGCTGTTTCTCGTTGGTGCTGAATTCTCTCATGAGGTCGTCGCGGACCTGGGGCGGGGCGGTGCGCTGAAGGCTGGCATGGGAGTCGTACAGGAAGAGCTCGTTGCTTAGCTCCGCCTGCCTCCTCCGCAGTTGGCTAGAAGACGAGTACAGCTCCTCCTCCGCTTTCTAAATGACAAATGGGCACAGAATCACGAGGGAAACCACTAACTCACACCGGAGGCCGTTCACAGTGAACGTGGCAAGCGAGGGTCTCACCTCCACCTGCTGCATGTCGATGTAGACGAGCAAAGAAGCCAGCTCGATGCTCTCGTTGAAGCCGTTCTTCAGAGGAACGGACCGATAGCCTACGAGGCACAGGCGCGGTGTGTGAGTGTATTAATACCCATAGCATCCTGTGGGACTGGCGGTGGCGGCGTCTGGCTTACCGGAGCGGATGCCCTTTACAGGGAAAGTAGCCTGTGCCAGGAAGTTGGGATCTGAGAACATGTCCTCCTCATTCACCACAAAGCGTAGGAAGGTCAGCTCTGGCTCGTGGACCGGGAACGTGACGGGCTCCGGAGGTGCCTTCCACACCGGGTTCAGCCCGTTGTCACCTGGAAGAAGGATGTAAGCAGTACGAAAAACGACACAACACGATCCTATACGAAACGACGAATAGGGTTTCTTTTAATATTCAAAAAAAGGCATTGGGGGAAGTTATGTCGTGTCCGTTTCTTACGATAAACGACGGTCTTGAACTTGTTCTCCTCCGTGTGTCCCAACAGCTCCGTCTCCACGAAGGGGCTGGCGATGCTGCGGCCTGGCTTGGGGAGGTGTCTGGCGGCAATCACCTGCAGGGGGCAGCACCACACGCTCACCGATCAACCACAGCCCGTTTATCTACCAGAGAGCCAATGACGCTAGACCCTGAGCACAGCCTTACTCGGACAGTCAGGGAGAACTTGACTTTCTTCTTCATCTGTGGATCGTAGCATTCGGCACGCATCATCTCCGGCTGCAGGACGTAGCCCGTGTGTCCGTTTAGACTGAAGAGGGCGCTGTTGAGCTGAGTGTACTTATCTGGGGGACACAAAAAACACGATCTTCCCCGGTACAACGAGCTGCAGAGGTTTACTCTGCGGGCCAGGTGTCCTCCACAGGCGCATGGTCTTGCCTCAATCTTTAAGGGCAGTTCACCCAAACTCCACAATCACACATTGATGTGCACTATGGAAAAGGTATGACCACAATCTATGTTTTGGTTAAAATTTTTCTAACATTGTTTCCAATTTGTACTTATTAGAGTTTCCACAGATTTATTGCTTTATGCATGGCATTGGGGGAAAATGTTTTTGGCTAATTTTAATGTACTTGGGTGCATCATCCAATTATCAGTCAACTAATATGGTATCTTATATTAATCTTTATGACAATATTGTGCCACCAGTAGAAAAATAAAGTTTTGTTTTACATGAATTAGGATTCGTTGCAATGAGTTCCTCAATTGCAATTCCTAGCATAATTATATTTAAGGCAGTGAAGGTGACATAGAGGCTCATACATTATATTAGTCATTAAATGTGTTTAATAGGCATTTTTCTGGGTTTAATTATACCTAGTATAATAAATAAAACCTTTACTGTCGCATTAAAAAAGAAAAATGTCCCAAAATATATCAGCATACTTCAAACCCCCAGTAATTACTGCGGTTCTTCTAAATACATGTGCTGCAGTATAAAATATGTTTTATTGGTACATTCAAGTAAAAAAATAAAATATATATATATATAAATAATAAAATGAAAAGTTTCGGTTTGCTATGTATTCAAATGTTTGCATGGTGTTGTAGTGAAGGGGTATTTGAAGCAATACAGATGATTTGCAAAACAAATTTCATGGGAAAGAACCCTGATTTGCATAGGATTGCACCAGTTTGGCAGTTGGAAAAACAAAGCAAGGGATACAAAAACCGACGTGTATGGATGTCTGTCGTACCTGGCCCACACACTGTTCACGGGGTGAAAGTAAACAGCCACGTCATTTGGGTGAACCGTCCCTTCAACCTACGCCGGTCAAACCCACCTGCAGTCTGGAAGTTGAGGGCCACCATGTGACAACCACAGGCCCACAGGGGGTAGGGGTCGTAGTTGGAGGAGTCCATGCGCTGGCCCTTGGGGTAGATGCGGCTCAAGGCTTTGCGGTTGTACTTCAGAAATTGGGGGGTTTTGTTCTTGGCCGGGATCTTGTTCTCCACAAAGGAGCGTATTTCTTTGTAGTCATATTTCCCTGTGTGGATGGTTGAGAATGGGCAGACGTGTGTTGAACAGAGTACTAATATAAGAGAATCTACCAAGTGAGACTGTTGAGTAGGGGACACGCTGCGGTGATAATACAAGTTCAGATTTCATCCTTTTTTTACTTTAAATCACACAGTTGGAATGGAATTTTAATGGATGAATGACATCTAGTGGTCAATGAAGGGGTTGGACCTGAAAAAACGTACCAAAGCGTTCCTTTTCCTTGCTGCGAGGCTGGCAGTACACCACTAGATCAGACATCTCCATAGCAACTTCTTCATTTTTTTCCACCTCCTCTTGCTGCTTGATCTAGAGAAAACACGTCAGCTTTTTGTCAGCATTACATCACAGGACACGTGACAGCTCTCTGTCGGCATGACATCACAGGACAAACAATAGCTTTCTGTCAGCATGACATCACAGGACAAACAATAGCTTTCTGTCATCATGTCATGACAACACACAGCAACCTTTGGTCAGCATGACATCACAGGACACACGGCAGCTTTCTGTCAGCATGACATCACAGGACACACGCCAGCTTTCTGTCAGCATGACATCACAGGACACACGGCAGCTTTCTGTCAGCATGACATCACAGGACACACGGCAGCTTTCGGTCAGCATGACATCACAGGACACACGGCAGCTTGCGGTCAGCATGACATCACAGGACACACGGCAGCTCTCTGTCAGCATGACATCACAGGACTCTGTCTCTTATTGACAGTGCACATGGAATAATGAAACTAGCCTCTAACTCCATGTTGTGCTTCTTGGTGATCTCTCTCTGAGTGATGTCCCAGGCCACCTGGTACCACTCAAACAGGTCTTCCAGGGTCTCTGCCGCGAAGTCAAAATCCATGCCATCTTGGTCCTTGTTTATCTGCAGTGTCAAGACATGGGACTTCCCATTCTTCGCCGACCTCACTGAGGGGGGACAAAGGAAGCACAGTAAATATTTACCAAGCCCAGTAAACAGTGTACAGAAGCAGACTACATGTTACGTACACTGAACAGTATATTTAGCTTGTGTCCGACATGGAGGTCTAAAGCGTTCGTAGTATACTGTTGATACGGTGCATGTTTTAAAAGCGGTCGTCAGTGTGTGACTCCATTTTGAGGGGAAACTAGGGGCTCTGATATACGGGGTGTTTATGAGATGAAGACAGCCTGTTTGGTATATACATTATGTGTTTGGACAGCATGGAGAATGGAAAAACAGAAATGATGTACTCACCAACATTACACTTGGAAATGTCCACGATTCCTTTGCACATATCGCCCAGAGGGTTGTCTTCCATGACCTATGACATATGAGCAGTACACTGTAGATCTCTGAATAGACTGCTCATGTAAACAATGACCGGTAAACATACAGCACAAATGCATCAACCCATTAACAGGATGAACCCACACACATACACAAGTTTTACTGTGACGCCATGACGGAGGCCGACCAATCCTCCTGCTCCTACCTGATCCTTTGACTCAGCTTTGATATGGTTGAACACCTCCTCCACATAGTTTGCAGGGAAAAACTGCTGCAGCTTTCCCCCGTAGTCACCTTTCCACCTGTTGGAAGCAGGAGCATGTTTTTATGTTCCCAATCTGACTGCATGTATGTCGCAATGTTTTTCACTAAAATATCGATTAGATTACTTTTCCAGACCCCCAATCCAGGCTAGAGGAGGTAAAGCATGTGTCAGCCCAGGCTAGAGGAGGTAAAGCATGTGTCAGCCCAAGCTAGAGGAGGTAAAGCATGTGTCAGCCCAGGCTAGAGGAGGTAAAGCATGTGTCTGCCCAAGCTAGAGGAGGTAAAGCATGTGTCAGCCCAGGCTAGAGGAGGTAAAGCATGTGTCAGCCCAGGCTAGAGGAGGTAAAGCATGTGTCAGCCGAGGCTAGAGGAGGTAAAGCATGTGTCTGTATTCTCAGGGTCTCACCATCCATCACTGTCTTTGGACACGTTGTGGATCAGAGCCCCCTTGCAGAAGCTCAGTTCATCAGGTCTCATGGCTCTGTAGTCGTACAATGCTTTAACTGTGCTTTTAGGCTAAAGTACAAACACAATGTTGAAACAAGGACATCAACGCATGAACGTAATCTACACACCGTACACATTCTACGTGAATACGGTTTAGACACTACAACTACATTAGAATCCTTAAATGCAGTAAAAGAAAGACATCGACATAACATCAGAACCTACCAGTGATGCCTCGATTTCATTTGGCTCCACATACATCTTCACATCGTAGAGCGAGGCGGAGTCGCTTTTCTACACAGACAAACAATCGCAAAATCTCATCAGGGAACATCCTACATGAACCCCCCCCCCCCCCACCCATGAAGCCTCTCTCACCATGCTGAAGCGGTTGACCAGTTCCTGCGTGACAGGGTAGCGTAGTTTGATCTTGCGGTACAGAGGCTGCGTACGGAAGTAGTTGACCAGCTCCACCAGGCTTTGGAACTCGGTGGTGGTGCCGAGGACATACATGCCGCCGTCCTTCTGGATCCGACAGTGCTTGACCTTGCCGTCGCCCCTGAAGGTGATGGCGTACGAGTCGCCCTCCTCTCTCTGCCGGATGAGGAAGGCTCCGTCCCGGGGGATCTTCAGCAGATAGTCCTCTGCCTCCCCTCTGCTCAGATTACTGTAAAACCACCTGAGCAGCCCCCCCAAAAAAACACACACGCATGAGAATAAACGCACGCGTGTGAGTGTGTGTTTAAGTTCAGGTGTAGTCTATTTTGGTTGACTGTAAAACTCACCCTTCCTGTAAATGTGGGTTGGGACGAGGCACAGCATCGGTGAGTCTTAGGTCGAAGTCATGGCAACGAAGGGGCATCTCCCGGTAGTGCTGGATCAGCTGGTACACACTGGGGAAGTGCAGGTTGTCCGTCAGGAAATAGAAGATCTGACCTGCCTCCGAGCCGGAGCGGATACGACAATGCTGGACCCTCCCACTGCGCCTACAGCAGAACACAGCGATGACAGACCTGAGTATTCCAAGCGGTACACACACAGGCTGAAGAGGTCAGCCGAAGAAGAAGAAGTGCAGTCAAACCGGTGTACCAGAATGAGAGCGTGAAGTCCGTCACAAAAGTGTCACTCTCCCGGACCAGGAAGGTACCGTCCCTGCCTCCTGACTCGGCACAGAACTCCTGCAGCAGCCTCTCTGCCGTCTGCCTCCCCTCGCTCATCCTCCCGTGGAACCAGGGCTCCGACCTGTGGAGGTCTGGGGACTAAAGGGAGGGAGGAGAGAAAGCAGAAGGGGGGGATGGCAGGCAGGAGGAAGATGTGGTGAATAATGACGGCCGTTGGTTTATCGGGATTAGAACGGAAGGGCCTCTCTTTTGTACCTTCCTCGGTGGCTCCTCCTCCTCTTCCTCCTCTGCGTAATAAAGTGTGTCGTCTGAAATCACACAGTAGTGTTTGTTCCATCTCTACGGGTGAAAAAAAAGAAAACGCAACTTTTGAGTAGTCGAGTACAAAGGAAAGATTTAACCACAAAATGTGAGCACCCGATACGTCATCATGACACAAATAACAGCGATCATATGTATACGGTTACAATGTGAACTGTTGTTACAACGGTTACAATGTGAACTGTTGTTACAACGGTTATAATGTGAACTGTTGTTACAACGGTTACAATGTAAACTGTTGTTACAACGGTTAGAATGTGAACTGTTGTTACAACGGTTAGAATGTGAACTGTTGTTACAACGGTTAAAATGTGAACTGTTGTTACAACGGTTACAATGTGAACTGTTGTTACAATGGTTACAATGTGAACTGTTGTTACAATGGTTACAATGTGAACGGCTTCCACAGGGAGAATAAACCCCACATACAGTCCTTTAATTATGCATCTGTCAAGTGGAGGTTTAGAGCTACACCAAATGTTTTGGACAAAGTATATAAACATTTCGGTAAAACAGAAAATAGTTTATTTTCTCATTTAGCATCAGACCTGCATTCTTTTTCTGTTTAATAGGCATCATTTCACAGGGATCTGTTATTAATATTTTATTAAGAACTCTCTTCACAGATGAGAGCAAATTCACACTGATCACATGTGACTGGTAAGTCTGGAGAGGCAGTGGTGAACATTATGCTGCCTGCAACATCATCCAGCATGACCCGTTTGGCGGTGGGTCAGTGATGGTCTGGGGAGGCGTATCCTTGGAGGGTCGCAAAGACCTCCACATGCTAGACAACGGTACCCTGACTGCTGTTATGTACACGGATGAAATTCACAGACACATCGTCAGACCTTAAGCTTAACCTTGAATCCAGCCCTCAATTGGTTGGTGATTTTGTACAGTAAAGATTTTGATCTTCAATATATTTCCTTTATTAAGTCCCGGTGTGTAATTTTAAGAGTTCCTTAAAACATTTCTGAGCAGTGTATTTTAGATGTACTGAACATTTTCTAAATAACCTATTCTACATTATTATCTTTCCGAAGTAGCTTCCCCAAATCTGCATATTTCATAGGAACTGACTCACATCCTTATCATGTCTGAGGAGTTGTTTCACATTTACAAGTCCTTTAGTAGATGCTCTTATACAACTCTGGTAGAGAATCAAACCCACAACTCTCTCAGTACCATGCTCTATAAACGAGGCTAACAGGTTACCTGGTCCACCGGGTCCCAAATGTGGAGGTCACCTTGCTTCTCGCCTTTCCGGAGGTCCTTACTGTTCATGCCCCCCTCCACACTCAGTTTCTTGTGCTGCAGAGGGAAGGAGGGGGAAAGAGGGGGGAGTTGGAGCAGCTGAGAGACTTCTAAAGACCTCCCATGGTGAAAGACACTTTCACCTGGACCTCTGATTTGGACCCACTGATCCGGAACCTCTGACCTTCACCCTCTGACCTAGACACTCTAACCTGGACCCACTGACCCAGAACCTCTGACCTTCACCCTTTGACCTGGACTCTCTGACCTGGACCCACTGACCCATAACCTCTGACCGGGTCTCTCTGACCTGGACCCACTGACCCAGAACCTCTGACCTTCACCCTTTGACCTGGACTCTCTGACCTGGACCCACTGACCCATAACCTTTGACCTAGACTCTCTGACCTGGACCCACTGACCTAGAACCTCTCACCTTCACCCTCTGACCTTTACTCTCTGACCTGGACCCACTGACCCAGAACCTCTGACTTTCACCCTTTGACCTGGACTCTCTGACCTGAACCCACTGACCCAGAACCTCTGAGCTGGACCCACTGACCCAGAACCTCTGACCTGGACCCACTGACCCAGAACCTTCACCCCTTGACCTGGACTCTCTGACTTGGACCCACTGACCCAGAACCTCTGACCTAGACTCTCTGAGCTGGACCCACTGACCCAGGACCTCTGAGCTGGACCCACTGACCCAGGACCTCTGAGCTGGACCCACTGACCCAGGACCTCTGAGCTGGACCATACCTTCAGGATTATCTTGCCCTTGAGCTGCGTTGGGGAGGGCAATTGTTCAGCCAAAAGCTCCACAGGATCCATCAGCAGCTTGTCCTGAAATACCTCTTTGAAGATATGAGCCATCTGCCTCTGCTGCTCCACGCAACAGTGTTCCTCAATGGAGAGCACCAGAGGGTATCTGTTGACAACAGACCCACAGCCTGCATTAACACAGCCAGAATGTTCTAGAAACATTTACAGTGATCAGCAGTTTGCAGGCTTTTCCCAGACAGCATGAGACTCACTCAGATGTGACAAAGGCATGGTCATTGATGGCCTTCACCACGTCCTCAAACTTGATCTTGGTGGTTCTGGTCCAACCATGATATATGATGGGTTCACTCGGCCCATCCCAGCAGTCCACTACAGGGCCACACAACAGCGAAATGAGCAAACAGATATTTTAACAGTGCTGAACTGGGTTGGAGAGTCAAAGTGAAAAGTGTTTTGAGTCAATACAGAGGCAATACGGTGTGCAGTACTAACACTCAACACTGTCTCAAGTCAATACAGAGGTAATACGGTGTGCAGTACTAACACTCAACACTGTCTCGAGTCAATACAGAGGTAATACGGTGTACAGTACTAACACTCAACACTGTCTCGAGTCAATACAGAGGTAATATGGTGTGCAGTACTAACACTCAACACAGTGTCTCGAGTCAATACAGAGGTAATACGGTGTACAGTACTAACACTCAACACAGTGTCTAGAGTCAATACAGAGGTAATACGGTGTACAGTACTAACACTCAACACAGTGTCTAGAGTCAATACAGAGGTAATATGGTGTGCAGTACTAACACTCAACACTGTCTCGAGTCAATACAGAGGTAATACGGTGTGCAGTACTAACACTCAACACTGTCTCGAGTCAATACAGAGGTAATACGGTGTGCAGTACTAACACTCAACACAGTGTCTCAAGTCAATACAGAGGTAATACGGTGTACAGTACTAACACTGAACACAGTGTCTAGAGTCAATACAGAGGTAATACGGTGTGCAGTACTAACACTCAACACTGTCTCGAGTCAATACAGAGGTAACACGGTGTGCAGTACTAACAATCAACACTGTCTCGAGTCAATACAGAGGTAATACGGTGTGCAGTACTAACACTCAACACAGTGTCTCGAGTCAATGCAGAGGTAATACGGTGTTCAGTACTAACACTCAACACTGTCTCGAGTCAATACAGAGGTAATACGGTGTGCAGTACTAACACTCAACACAGTGTCTCGAGTCAATACAGAGGTAATACGGTGTGCAGTACTAACACTCAACACAGTGTCTCGAGTCAATACAGAGGTAATACGGTGTGCAGTACTAACACTCAACACAGTGTCTCGAGTCAATACAGAGGTAATACGGTGTGCAGCACTAACACTCAACACTGTCTCGAGTCAATACAGAGGTAATACGGTGTGCAGTACTAACACTCAACACAGTGTCTCGAGTCAATACAGAGGTAATACGGTGTGCAGCACTAACACTCAACACTGTCTCGAGTCAATACAGAGGTAATACGGTGTGCAGTACTAACACTCAACACAGCGGCACCCTAAACGCAGGCAGCGCACGTAGGCCTCAGTGGACGACTCGCTGCGGATCTGGTCTCCAGTCAGGTACCTGAAAGGAACACATCACACATCATAACATAACAAGCCAAAGGATTTCAGTACACAAGTTTACTGTACTGCCTTTTCAAAACACTGTACATTGATTAAAAAAAATGATATGTGGAGTTTATTATATTGTAATGTGTTATATTTCTGTGTTACTGTGCGGTCCAAATGTATTTGAACATTGGCATTGTTCTTTTGGTCCAGTTTCTCAACTTCTCAAAATCACTTCCTTTGGGACACAGAACGAAAATGATCTGGAAAAAAGTTATTTCTAATGTGTGGAGTACAGAGCCAAGACAACCAAATGTGTCACGGCCCAGATACATCGGCGCGTCACTGTATGGCCATACTGACGTGTTGTGAGAGGAGTTGATCCAGTAGTGGGATAGCGGATTGTTCATATCCAGGTTGCACACCTCAGAATACTTCTCATCCCAAATCGAGTTCTCCTTAGAGAAGAGGAAACTGAGGAACTAAAGTTAGAGGAGAGAGAGACAGCCGTTGGAGTTGTGACAACAATAGCACAGCATTCTCCAGTGCCCACACACAGCCCACACACAGCCCACACACAGCCCACACACAGCCCACACACAGCCCACACACAGCCCACACACAGCTCACACACTCACTGTGGCCCACCTCGCTGACGGTGAACTCTGGATCATTGGTCTTCCTCATGGTGTCATCTATGAAGGTGGTCATTAACTCTCTGACCTGGTTAAGTTCACCGGCCCATGACTCCTGAGAGAGAGGGGGAACAAGAGGGGGAACGGGAGAAGGAACGGGAGAGGGAACGGGAGAAGGAACGGGAGAGGGAACGAGAGAAGGAACGGGAGAGGAAACAGGAGAGGGAACAAGGGAGGGACACAAAGACGGAAGGAGTGAGCAAAAGTAGAGTGACATTTTCATTGAAATCCCAAGTTGTTGCAATTTGACAAATGATACAGGTTGATTCTACCTTCTGCTGGTACAGAAGAAACCTCTGGAAATCTGGCAGGAGAACTGCTGAGGCATCAGGCTTATCTGTGTTCCTACAGTAGGGAAACCACACCAGCATGACATCGATAGGATTCAAGCAAACCGGTAACATGAGTGTGTGTAAGTGAATGCAGTAAGATACGTCTCCATGAAAGACCCACCCCAAAATGAAAGCGCAGGACTCTCTTTTAAACTCTTCCAGAATCTAGAGAAACATGAACACACGTTTCAGACAGTCATCAAACAGTAGCACACACCCTAGTTGACACGGCACATTTCTTTTCATCATGGCATGCAAACTGAGGTATAAGAGCTAACACTCCTGACGTGTGTGTGTGTTCGAGTGTGAACACATCTTAACACAAAGAACAAGTGCGTGAGCTGCAGGAGGTTTGATAATGCCGAATTTGTGTTAAAAACATGGTGGAAGTTCATCACGTTTTATTAGAGAGTAGTACAATCTTATATTGACTTACATCTTTCTGTTCAAACATTAGGATATTGTATAATTTATGAAACTGTTCAAAGTCCAGGAGATCTTTCCGTGCCCCAATTTCCTGGAACAGAATAGGTACATGGGAAATATTGGGTTTAGGATATTACAAGTAGTTTTATTACATGTTTTAATTAGAATTTGGGAGAAAACTTGAGAACAAACACCATTCGATTTCAAATAACAAAAGAATATCCAAGGCTTTGATCTGGCCAGAGACTCAGGCCCACTAGTTTCACAGAAGCCTGTATAGGCTGATGCTGAACTACATAATACAGCATCAGTACTGACACATACACTAAATACTTGGCAGATACTGGTGGGGTGATGAAAGAAGAGGAGATGAGTACCGAGAATTTGTCTTTCAGGTAACGTGCGCCAGGAACTTTGTAGTTTAGCAGTGGCAGAAGAGACTTCAACTCCTTTAACGTGATGCTGAGGAGAGCATTGGAGGAGAACAACAGATTTAAATGGGCCCAATCTGGCAGGACTACTTGTGCAGAGTAGTAGTCTAAAGTATAAAATAAAAAATAACAATGCGCTTTTGGGTTAGATCTCTTTCCGAAACAAAACGCTGGAATTTCAGGATGACATCACCAATAGGTAACTAACTGATTAATAGAATGAGTGTTCCAAACTTCTCCGCCAATTGCAGCTTCTTTTTCGTTTTCCCCTCCCCCATTCGCTTTTGATCATTTAGACAGAAAGCCAAGACCGTGAGGTGGACATGTTTTGTACCTGTTCTTTTTAGTTTGATTGATGGAATACATCTGTTTCCTCAACCAGCTGGAGAAAAACAAAAAGAGTTGTTCAGAACTTGTCATCAGTCATCCACATGACGGGTGCGTCCAGTATGACGTGTTAACATGCATGTGGTCACCTCTCCATGACGTCGGGGGTGGGGGCCATCAGTGTCTCCTGCCTTAGTAACTCCAGGCCAGTCAGCCATTTCTCTGCATCATCCACAGTGTCCGCTGTAAATCAACACAGACTGTTGCTGTAACGCCATTGACTAACCAGAGCCTATTGCAAGCTACACATACGCAAACAATGAGCTGTCAACAAAATGCTATTCTATCGAATCAAATGAACAGAAGACACACGCAGCAGGCTCAGAAACGTACCCCCAAGACTTAGGGTGTTAAGCACAAACTGAGACCCGTAGAAGATGGTAAAGCAGGTGTTTTCAGCGTGTTTATCCTTGCCATCTCGGAATCTCTCAAAGTCCTTCGAGTTCCTCCCTGGACGAATCTCCCGGATTTCAAACAGGTCCACTGAAACAGTAATAACCTGGGTTAACCAACGGTCTCACATACTTAACGGAGTGCCCTCTCTCCCTCACACACAGTCCCCTATCTCCATTGCTCATCATGTTTTACAATGTGGGGTAGCATTAGAGTTAGGGGTGGACCAGGGTTTTTGCCAATTAGACCTTTTCTTGCAGAAAGTCAGATGAAGTTCCAAATGCACAAAGAGCCTGACCGGCCGAATGCCACACTATCCCTTTAAATGAAAGGCAAGTTGTCAGGGTTACTCACGGACTCCATCGGTTTTGTCAGCGGTTCGAGTCCAGGCCACCTGCCTCGTCTCCATGATGACCTGGACCGTGAGACGCTCTGCCTTCTGCCGGAACACGGTCATGACACCGCCCATCTCCAGGTCTCGCTTGATCAGACTCTTCTTGTACTCCGTCAGATCCCCATGCTGGCCAAGCACCATCCCCGCCATCGCTGCCCCTGCGGAATGGGCCCACAGTCTACTCAGGAGGGGGACTATGCTTCTACTCTGTCCTGGTTTCTACCCGGAGAACGGTTACCTTATCTTTGAGACGCCTTTGTTTTAATAAACACACCAAAAAGAAGCCGCAAGCAAACTTTTGTTTGACCAATGAAAATGTATCAGGGGGTGCATTGGTGTACACTGGCACGATATAAGTTCATTTGCATTGATGATGTGGTGGACATTATGTAAATGTTTGTTACATGCAGCAACATGAACTAATAATGAATACCTGGAAAGTCTTGGCCAGGTGCGTAAAGAACGGACATGTGGATGAGAAACACTTGCACACTGTTGCTGCTTGCAAGTGTTATACATTCAAAACAACAAGTGCAACATCTCGGTCAAAGGTCTTTGTCAGGTTATACATATATGGTAAGACAGCCCATCACATAACAGAACAATAATGACATCAGAATTCTAAAATTTAACAAATGGAATGACACTGACTTACAGCTAAAGCATGACTTTGATGAACTCATCATTTCGGCCCCTCAGTGACTCCACAAGTCATAAATATAATACATTGTCCTTGTGGCTAGCATATATTGGAAAAGCTTACAGGAAATTTAAACTACGGATCAGGGAACATATAAGTGTGATTCGCAAAAATATCTGCAATTATCCAGCTTCTATTCTCTTCTATGAACACAAACGAGAAATGGGCAGAATTTGCTTCTGTGGTATTGAGGAAGTTATATTGCAACCAAGAGGTGTTGATTAAGACCTCTTTCCAAGAAGACGTTACATTTTCTTTAGTGTTCTCTTATGTCACACTTTAGTTCTAAGTATAAAAACTTGACTTATTTCTCTCTCTCTTGTTCAGGATTTTTGAGGCACAGTGTTCAGAAGTTTGGTCTAATGATATCCTAGTTTGGGGTTTTACATCATTTTTTTTGTAAGATGTTGTAAGGTCCTGTGTTTTCTGTTTTCAGTTCATTGTTTCCCTAGTCTGTTGAGGGTCTGTTATTTCGTTTTTTTGGTTATTGATTCTAGTGTCGTAGTTCTATGTCTCAATCTAGTTTTGTATATCTATGCTAGGTTCCTTTTTGTTTAACCACACCCACACTGCCCTCATTCGGTTCACCCATTCTCTGCACCACCTGTCCCCATCATCGCTTGCCAATATAGTTCAGTCATTGCTCTTACAGTCTTTGTGAGGTTTGGTTTGTTCTGACTGAAATAAGCCTTTTCAAGTACATTATACATTAGGACCTTAGTGTAGTGGCCTGTTTACTTTGATTCCTACCTCGATTCCTTACCTGCCCTGTAGCCTTTGACTCCAGTTTGATATTCAGCCTGTTTTCCGACAACTCCTCCAGTGGGACTCCCCTGTACTTTTGCCTGACCTTTGTTTATTTCCTGTGTATGACCTTCTGCCAGTCCGTGTTACCAGCCTCTTCCTGCGGTACACTACATAGTAAACACCAGCTGCACCCTCCACTTGAAACCAGCCCTTCGTCTCCCATCGTAGTCATTACAGATGAATCGGAATTGATTCTTGCAAACATTATTGTAATGATGTTGTTATTGATCATATTTGAATGACATTTGTTAAATCTAATTAAACTCTTGATAAAATAATCAACTCATTGTAATTCCACTACTGCAATCACTGCAATAAAAGTATGATGTCACTCTTGATTGTTTTATGTGATTGGTTAATTTAAATGTTTGTGGAGAAGAGCTCATATTAATAAACCAGAGTCAAATCAAATTAAACATGTTAACCCAATGTGAGATACCATAATGTTTCAATCTCTCCTCAATTAGGTTTCACAAGCCTCAACTGATGTATACCCTGAGTTCACTGTGTCTTTATTCCTGATAAAGGTCTTTGACCAAAATGTAGCACTTTGTTCATTAAATGTATAACACCTAAAAGCAGCCACGGAAGTGTTTGAGCTCTGGCAACAAGCTCCACCATTAGGAAAAATGATGGCACTGTTCAGTTATCTACGGGATTGCAAGACCTGGATTTGAATCCTGTTCGTGGATTAGCCCAGGTGTCCTGTGGAGGAATGTCAATCTAATATATTTGCCTTGCCTCGTCAAGGTACAAAGCCGGAGGGTGTGCTTCTTCTGGCATGTAAGGATTCTGGTTTAGGTTTCCTGGTTGAGTGAACAATGTAATAAAAACCTAAATGGCCTTGGATGGGCTTTCTCAGGCTAAGCCTTTCTCATTTTGCTTTACAATAATACACATTGAACCAAGATACATACTGATTATACCATAGATTTTTCATAAAAAGGAAAAACTTAGAACAAAGTGCAGGGACAAGACTACAGCACCTTTAGCAGCCCATGGTCTACTTTCCAAACCACAACCTTTAACAACAAACGTCTGAAGTTATTTTAAATTGTCACACTTATAAACAGATTGTCTCCAACTGTGAGGGGACTTTTGTGTCCTTTTCATTTAGGCTTAAGGCAACGATGGTATTCATGGTTGTGTGAGCTGATTCCATTTAGCACTCGTTATTTACATTGCAAATGAGCAGCAGGCACGGATGGTGGGGTTGACCCATACAAGATGAAATATTAACCAAAAACGATTTCAATATATTCCATGAGAAAATATTTAGAGCAAACATGGTGTTTCCCCATATGGGTAACCCACGTAGCATACACAGACAGTTTCCTAACTGTAATACCAGACAACAACAAAAAAATATATAGCAAACCAAAAAAACACAGACATAAGCGTGACTAATGGCTCAGTCTAGAGTAGAACCTATCAACACTGTCTCAGGTCTTCATGTAGGCCTACTGTATGAGAGACAAAGTCATACATCAGGTCTTATTGGTTGCAAAAGGCCTTTGTGTTACTAAAAAAATATATGTTTTTTGTATTCACTGATATTTTTATAATCACAATTCAATCATATCGAAAAAAGACGCCGCTTGCCGGACAATTAGAAAAATTCTAAGAGAAGTTCAAATAAAACATGAAGGGGTCTTTATACAAGCAGATCCTAAATTAATAGACTTGTATGTAAAATACAAAAGAGCTGTTTTTTGGATTCACACAGAATGATTCACACAGAGACCATAACCCCACTGCATCCGTAATGGTCCAGTTACGCCCTCATAAAAAACAACCATTAACACTCTAGTTGCAACTAAAAACGCATTTCCCCCTTGTCACTCTTTCAGTTTGCAGTACAATTTAACATACAACAAAAATAGAGAAACGTTTTACGTCTTACCTAATAAATGAAACAATCAACGTTCAGCTGTAGGGTACACTCTTGTATTAACTCATATTTCTAACGGGTGAGATTAGAACAATTCTACAGTCTTTAATACAGTCCAAGCCCTGGCGCAAAATGGTCAGTTCCTCTATTCGTTGTGAATGCTACAAGGAAGTTAACTTGCATCATAAGCATAGCGGTAATAAAAAGATCCGGAAGTAGGCTACAGATGGTATCTATGCAAAGTCCCAAATAGACGCAAAAGCATTTGGAAACACTGCATTTAAAGATTCTTATTTTTTGTGAAGTTAAATGAATAAGCCTATAACCCCCATTTCTGTCCATGTATGGCACATTTCATGTAAGTACATCTAATGGTCACCAATTGCAGCAGCATTATCCTAAACAACCTCTCAAGAAGAAGCAGCCCTCGTGGTTAAACAACCACCTGCGGTGCCTGCGAGCAGCAGGAAGCGCGAGTTTATTATAGAGCAGAAAGCGTCGCTCTCAGAAATGGCAAGATGAGTCGAATGACAGTGTAATTTAAAGGTTTTTACTGACCATTGAACATAACATTAAATGCAGACTATAAGCCATTATTAGTATTAAAATAACACTATCAGTAACTATGGCATGCCTACAAAATAAGGTTGTTTTTGTAAAAGTTATTGTAGACATTTCTAAAAAGCTTACATGGCAAACGTTGTTGTTATACTATATAAAGCCGCCCCCTTGTTCCATTCTGTTCATTGTGGATGCATGGAAATTGAAATTTGCATTGAAATGTGAAGAAACAGATTAGCCAGTTAGAATAAGGAAACAGCCAGAACGAAAGTAACATGATATATTTTCCTATTTTCTTATAGCTGAATAGAGTATGGGAAATCATACCTTATGACAGGCAACATATATGTACCTTACCATTACCGATTGCAAATGAATTTCTATATTCATTCATGTTTTGGTCAATGCATTAATTTTGCCTTATTGTGTAATCAAACAAAGATGCATAACCATTTGATACCACACAGTTCATAAATAGACTGCTAAAACAATGGAACACTAAAATTACACACTAGGTCTCAATGAACAAAATATATTAGAGAACAACTTCGGAGAGGGACCGGTGCTAGGGGCACAGGGAGAGGGACAGGGACCGGCGCTAGGGGCACAGGGAGAGGGACAGGGACCGGCGCTAGGGGCACAGGGAGAGGGACCGGTGCGAGGGGCACAGGGAGAGAGACAGGGACCGGCGCTAGGGGCACAGGGAGAGGGAGAGGGACAGGGACCGGCGCTAGGGGCACAGGGAGAGGGACAGGGACCG
>JACXGK010004578.1:0-15336 GCA_016801125.1 Novumbra hubbsi
AGGGAGAGAGTGAGGGGTACAGGGGTACAGGGGGGGTACAGGGGGGGCAGAGAGTCTAGCAGGGAGAGAGTGAGGGGTACAGGGGGGCAGAGAGTCTAGCAGGGAGAGGCTAAGGGGTACAGGGATGTGTGGTTCCACACAAGCAGCCCAGAGATGAGCGCCACACAAACTGGGAATCAAAATGCACTGGTTTTAAAAAGAATCCTACATTTGTCACTTGACTTGCACTACTGCAGGTATGTAGAGGGATTGGATAATTCACTACGTGTACAGTATTTATTTGTCCAAATGGCACTAGTGAACGTAGCAGCATAGGCATGTGGGAAACTGCAGGGGATTCCTTTTTACCCGTAATGGTTTTGTTCTTACGGACAGATTCCAGCAAAGGAAATAAAGTAAAAAAGCACGAAATTGCATTCACACAGAGCACAATGTGTACGTGAATTCATTTTAATTGTGTTACAGAGCCACTTTGGTCACATAATCTCAGGAAGACTCCTTCCAGCTGTAGACTCTTCCTCATTTTCTGCCGCCTATTCACACAGTTGGGACCCTTTAAGGACTTGCCCAAGTCACTTTCCCTCGGGGCAATCCCTTTTCAAAACCAGCAGCAGTTCAAGTGCCGATCCAATTCGCCAAAAAGCTGTCCCGCCTTTACAGGGTTGAGATCACACAAAAATGAATGCATACTGTGGTAATATAAGTAACACACCCATAACTCACCTAAAATTCAATGCAAACTTGTCATGTGTAACATAGATAGCGGTGATGTGTCAGCTGTTTCTGAGAATTAGCATCAATGCTAGCCAAGACCTGATCATTACTCTCCTTTGCTTGGGCAAGTACAATTGGATGTGACCGGAGATGTAAAACATACTGGCTGTGCTCACCAGTTTTGGGACATTCCAGAGCAAGATCTAATTGTCCAGGTAAAGATAGTTCAAAACTAGCCAGTGACCTAAACTTGCTAACTTTTCTACATAGATTGAAAAAATGCATTCGAACATAAACGATGAATATGAATACCGTGATGTTTAACCTAAATGTTGAATGTATGCAATGTCTAAACGTCTTCCATATTCCCTTATTTACGATCTCTGCTTCTCAATCTGCATGGTCATTAATCAATGCTCAGGGAGTGTGTGTGTGGTGTCCACAACCATATTTGCTTACAGCAAGTCGCCATAAATTCAAATTACACACATTGTTTATCCTGAAACTGTACATGCAAATATAAAATGCACTGACGGTATTGAAATTGGATCTAACTTTTGAGGAACTGGTAGAGGTCATTGCTTTACAGAAATGAATGCCACAGAAGCAGGATGGAAAAAATGAAAGAAAAATGTTTGATGTACTAGCGGTTCCACAAGTAGATTGTTTCAAAATGTAGCGGGTCTACACAGGGTCGGCCAGCGGCGTCGGCGAAATCGGCAAATGCTAGGGGGCGACCGTCATCCATGGGGGCGCCAAACGAGCTGCGTTGAAATTGGCTACGTCGCAAGGGGTCGGCCAGCTAAAATCGTTGTCACGTTGTACTAAGCCTGATGGTTCTGGTTTGTGTAGCCGAAAGGCTCACGTTTCATTAATGCTGTAACTCAAATAAGCATTTAACAAGACCTTCAGACATGATCATTGACTATGCTGCTAGAAATGCCCCCTGATCCTTACACTAACAAAAGTTAATGAATGTTAATGACGTCCCAAAAAGACCCCTGAATAATAACAAAGCTTAGAGATAATGACACATTAATCACTGGCTGATTATGATTCGCACGCATCTGATAAAACGAGACAGGTCCACAAACGGAGACCCGGCAGCGGATTTTTCAGCAGGTGAGTACTGAGGAATCAGACATAACGAGGAACACCTGTTGGGGTCACTGGTTCTCCCCTTGTCCTCTATAATAGCAGGCGGCTACAATCAGTGCGCGCGAGGCTGGAAAGAGGCCAAAGTGAACTTGCTGGGAGTTGGTGAGATATCTGCATAATAGGCACGAGGACGATCTACGGATGTCTTTGTCTCCTGTCTATAGTCCTCTCTTGGTGAACTGTCGCTGCTCCCCCCAAGATGTGGAGTTTTTTTATTTACTCGGCGTTCTGCTTTTGTAATTGCAAGGACGGTTTTCTACCCAGCGCCTTTATGTGTTTCTGTCCCTCGTCCTGAATTCTGTGAAGAACCTTTTGTTTGAATACTTAGTTTTGGGACCTGGGAGTTGACTGTTAAGTACCTTTGGACTACACAATTTATTTAGTCATGTTTGAGGTGCTACCCCTATCTGTTCTACCTTGAAGATCTTTTCTTTGTGTGGTTTCCAAAGGAAAGATAAAAGTGCAAAACATATAATCTCGGCACTGTGACATGTTTATTACCGGCCGATACCTGTACTTTTATAGTACGGCCAACCGCAACCTTAAAAGAAAACAGAACAAAGCTACATCTAAAGTAAACAAAAAACAATGTAATGTTCAATGCAGAGACTATACATCCATCACCTAGCTGTGTCAGCTGATTACTGTTTGGTCAAGAACACAGTGGCTTGGATAAAACATAACATTGCTTAAGTACTGTGGCAACCTGGGAGCTTAGAGGCAGCCAGTAAACCAGCACAACTATGGCCGGTGTTCTACCACTCCGTAGTCAACCGCCAAGGAGTACAGCAGCACCTTGTAGGCTAATTGGGAAGCAGAACATTGTTAAACCTCACCAGTCCAAGAGAGGACACTGTGTGTGAGACCTGAACATAATGCTAACGCTAATTACCAAGTTTTCTCTCTGTTGCAAGACACAGCCCCTTCAGGACCCAGGTGAGTTGATACAGACCTTGAAGTTTTTTGTCATTAAAAACCTCAGTTGCGGATTAACCCTGTGTTCAGTCATGTTTGTTCTGAGTTATGGGAAGTCACACTCCCTGACTCCCTGGTTGCCGCAGTACCCTAAAATGTAAATAATTGTCATTACTTGAAATGCACTTTGTTTAGCTACTAATCAGCCCTTCTTTAGAGATCGTATTATGTTTAAAGTCTTAGTAATTCACTTTAGACGGTTTCTCTAAACAACGCTACGTTATAATATTCAGAAGAAATTTGCATACAAGATCTGATTTTAACATAAACACCAAGGTGACTTTGAGAGAGCTTTGAGTAAACGACATGTAACTAATATAAATCTATGGTCCAAAATGCATACGTCAGTTTCAAGAATATAAGACCGCTGGCTTTTACACTTTCGTGAATTCTCAATGCGGCTCAATCTTTCAAATGAATAGACCGTGCGTGCCACAGCCATGTGGGCGGGGAAATGTAGGGATGTGAGCGCTCAGGCTTTGCATCCCCCACAGATGGCGGTTTCAGAACCATGCAACTGCATGTCGCCATGGGGTGCCCAACTACATCATTTATATCAATAATGCAGCAGAAAAGTATGTCGAATGGTTTTCTACGGTAAGGCAGTCCCCCCGCAGATTTGCCATCTCGCCACCAGGTGGGCTGCCACCGAAGCCTCCCCTTAGATGAAAGACTAGACAAGCTAAACAGGCTATGTTAGTGCGAGTAGCCTGAGGCCTCTAAACTTAGATCAGCTATTACAAGGGCACCACATAGTATGTGTGTCTCTGGCTGCCTTTTATCCCCCTGTGAGACTGTCTCTGCCCTCCCCGTTCTTCAGGGCTACCAGATGGAAGTTGTGACTGAATAGAGCGGTGTCCCTCATTCCAAACGTAATAAACTTTTAATTTGATTGCTTAAGTTTTCGGTGTATTTTTCCCCGGCTCTCTTTCTCTCATTGTCATTCATCGCTGTACTTCCAATTTGCTACACTGCTTTCCAGCTTCACCCCGACAAGAGAAGGAGAGAGGGTGGTGGTGGTGGGGGTGGTGGTGGTGGGGGTGGTGTTGGTGGTGCAAGTGGAGAGAGAGAGCAAAAGAGAGAGAGCGATAAAGAGAGAGGGCAAGAGGAAAGGAGAGAGAAAACGTTTTAATGGATGACTGAACAAATTAAATTTGAATTCATAGAGCGGCTTTCATCTTCTGTGTAGATATTCTCGAGGAGGGGGGAGCGTTGTGCAAACCTGGACAAGAGCCGTAGTCTTTGAAGTAAGCCGTTATGTCTGAGAGAAACTGTTACCAGGTGAGGGTTCCTTACACAATTTGTTTGGTTATGACAAATAAGGCAAACATGTTTTCCGCTGTAGATTAATGACGGAACGGAGAAGGTGTTCATGACGCAGGCTGATGCTAATCAACATGAGAACACAACACGTCTAAACCCCGACCTGTCTTGAATCCAGCTTGTTGTTCTGTAGTGTTTCGGGGCGATTTATGAGTGCACACAAAGGAAACACAGAATACTTAACCCTCTGTTCCTCAACTGTTTATCATCCAACCATTGTGCGTAAGCAGCCATCCTTTCCCCAGACCCTCTTTTCAATAATTCTTATCTCTGGCATCCCTAAGATGGAGGGCTGAGCGGTGGGGAAACGTGGGAAAGGATGGCTGTGAAGCCTTTATACGGCGAGCGGGCCCATCAGGCAGGGAAAGGGAAAGCATGCAGCGGGTCTACAGAGGGATTAAAATGCTAATAAAGCAGACAGGATGCAATTCCCATTTTAAGACTTATGAAATATGCATCGTTCTCAGTATGTGCTATACAGCATTACAACGTGCCCAAGAGACCAACAGAGATAATTTTATGGTCTGTTGATATTCTGAATGCGGAGTGTATGGCTGGTTTTACCTTCGTCTAACCCTCACTCACCCACACTTACTCTTTCAAAGACACATAGTAGCTAGAGCACTTAAAAAAAGAGAAGAAATCTCAATTTTATTAATACAATTCAATTCGAAGTGATCCACTATCTAGCTTTTCCTCACAAACGAATGAAGGGGATTTTCCACCCCTGGTTAGTTCAGGAAATAGAAAAGCACATGTGTCTGAAGAGATTATTGTACATTTTTGAGCAGCGTGGTGAAAATCAATGTTATTAGAGTGGGGTTGCCCCCGCTACTATAATCTCACATATATTTATTTCTGTATTTATTTTTATAGCCAAACTAACTCCTCCTACAGTTCTTGCACTACGAAGACATGACAGGTATCAAAATCTACGTCTTGTGTCTGATTGCGTTGCTATTGTTTTGTGGAAGGGTTTGTTGCAAGGTTTAGGAAATATATGTTATTTGGACAAAACATTGCCACACAAAATGATGGGTAGCTAGCCAATTACGTTAGTCAAACTTTCCAGAATGAGGCCATGCAAATGGCTGCCGGTTCTGAGGTTTGCAAGTATTCCCGGCTAGATACAGAACTGTTTATGCAGAGACAATAAAATGGCACTGACTTCAACCATGTGACTTCATCAAAGGTAAGGCTGAAGTAATTTTTCTACCTTTTTGCCAGCAATTCAGGACAGTTTTGTTTGTATTCGGGAGGTAGCCAGCTAAGCAGAGATTATCACTGTTAATTTAATTAGTACACAGCAGGACACCGGCTACAGCTGGTGTGACTACAACCACACTTTACAATTTCCACAGAAATTGTCGCTTTTCTATTCACAACATTATAGTGCAAATATTCAATATATTCTAATTTCAGTCAAATGTATTGTTATAAATTGCACTTCACCATTGTGACAGAGGGCTCTGTCACAGGCCATTCTATCACGTGAACAACTTCACATAAACCAGGTTAGGTTTCGTTGGAATTGCTAGTAAATCTCCGGGGGTACATACTCGGTTTGCGCTAGCATTTTCTTATGTTCACACACGCGATACATGCCCCTATATTCTGGCACACACACCCACACACCCAGTAGTTACTTAATTTATCTGTTATTCCCTTATCGTCGTTATTTGTTAGAGCGCTTCTGTCTTCTGTGTCGTTTGTTGTGTACCGGATCCAGCCAACCCGAACGTAAGCCAAGGTGGGTCAGTATGGGGTCTTCTCAATGCTGTACAGTTGCCGTCGAACTGAATTGGAGAGGTTATTGTTCTGGGTGCCTTTGTGTACAAATGTAAGGTTTATTGTGTCGTAATACAATTAAACACTGCGCCGGTTAAAGTTACTAAAGTTATAATTGTGGTGTAATGTGGATATTTTAAAATAAGTACTAGTTAATTGAATGTGAACTGCAATGTTAAAATAGTGGTCCGGTCTGCGTGAATGGTGGGTGTAGCGAAAAGTATAAGAGGCCAGGGTTTCAGTAAAGGGGGATGAGAGCTTTGGAGGAGTAAGGTATGCTGGGTGTATTGGAAAAGTAAATTATGAGTTTATTTATAATCATGTTCTGTGCTTCCCTGTGTTGATGGACCTGATTAAAAAGAAACACTTTTAAAAAGATGTGCTGTTTGTGGCCGAGCTGTCATTTCCTATAGAGCCCGGACGGTGTTTTGTGACAACCATATCAATCAAACTTCGGTATGGGTAGTCTTTAAAAGACTTAACCACGAAGCTAGGATTGGGTAGACTTAGCAAATTATGTTTTCGAAAACATTCTTGTCAAGTGTACTTTCCTGAATGGTGAAAGGAACAGAATGTGACGTGGGAAATATATCAGAGTTAGAGGGGAGGTATAGACAAACAGGCAGACAGACAGGCAGACCAACAGACAAAGAGGCAGGCATGCAGACACACACAAACAGACAGACAGTCTATTAGAATGATAGACAGACACACAAGCACGGACAGACAGACCAAGAGACCAATAGGCAGGCACGCAGACGCAGACAGGCCGGCTGTGAACCAGATGTTCGGGATCTGTTGATTTAGCAACTAAAGCTGGTTACTCTTCAGTCAGACCCATATAACCCAACAGAAGTAGCCCATGAAAAATAATCATGAAGTAGGACTGAGGCCTGTACAATGGGTGTCTCTGCCAGCCTACTCTGATGGAAGTCTGAGTATCCTTAGGACAAGCTTAGGAGGACGGGCCCTTGGACCCAAGCACTCGTGGCTGTCCCTGTCTGGAGTCCTCCTGGTGCTGTTACACATCACGCTGTCTGACATCTGTCCTTATTCACCTAGTTGCACAGCTGAAAATTATGTTTCAGGAGGCAATTACTGACCTGCTTGTCATCGGAACATGCAAAAACAGTAACTTGGCTCAGACACACTTATAATATTCACCCCGCTCAGCCAGAAGATCACTCATCACCCCTCCACGTTAACACTTGGAGGGGTGATGAGTATGAAGGGCTTTGGTAAATATTTTTGATCCAATATTGATTTGATTAATGCTGACTGAAGGTGCAGCAAAGCAGGGGCGTCCCTCCTTCCCCAACCTCTCTCAGCTCTTTAAAGTTAGTTACATGCCAGCTCATCCCTGAGACAATGTGATATGTCAACCGTGTTCCAAAGGCCACACAAAAGACCCGTGAAAGCATAAAAAAGACACCTCTTTCATTTCCTCTTCACTTACGGCCACTTTGAATGATCCGATGGGTCGAGAAAAAAAAGAAGAGGAACCCAGATAAAAGACAGATCGTAATGAACGCTAGGAGTGTCATTTATTCTAATAGGGGGACAGATCACAGTCACTTACAGAACTTCCAATCTTCTAGGTTAATAGAAAAGGAAAAGGAGAGAACAGGAAGGAGAAAGATTAAGTAAAAGAGTGTGAGCAAGAGTGAGAGATCAAAAGAGATGGGAGACTGCAAATTCCCAGGAAGAGGGACTGACAATGCACTGAGCCATGCTGGGAGATGTGCCACCTTATCAGTGATTGGTGGCATCACATTGGTCTTCTCTGCTTCATAATCAGGCGTTTGATGACATACGACCCACTATGAAATATTGAGCCAGTTGGCCTGCTTGGATCACACCACAGGTTTCAGTGTAGCTACAGCTTCCATCCAGTCAAAAAGCAGGCATAGGCTAACAGGTTCTATTCACAAAATCGGTAAACATCTGATATGTACTGCATTTCAGCTTGAATTGTATTTAGGTACTGAGATAATAAATAAAGAGCAGCGTGCTGTATATTTAATAAACGACTGAATTAGTCAGGCAGCTGGTTCATGGCCAGAGATAGCCTTTGGACAATCTACAGTAATGAGTCAAGTTTTCCAGTTGAAGTCATCACATGTGAAAGAATTAGTAATCTGACTAAATAATAAAAGTGTGCTGTTTGGCACAATGTACTGTTGAGCTATGCTAATACGTTGTGCCAGTAAATATTTTTTTATATTTTTCTTAACTAATTTCAAATAATACATTAAGAGAAAGATGTCAGTACAGCTTGAATATAATACTGGATCAGCACAACATATAATAAAAAGTCCAAAGATTGCTTGAACTGACAAATGCATACTTCAATTATGACAATACACCGATTATGGTGAGTGATGTGTTGGTATGGCATACTGTCATAAGCAATTCATTATTAGTGAAGATATATTTATTGACAGTGTATTTTCTCCTTTTGTCTTGTGAAAACATTTACTTGTTGTATTTAACAGCAACTTAATTCAAAGTTGAAAGGCAGTTTAAACACAAGGTGACCCTACATTAGGTGAGTCTCAGCTAGCCCAAGTCCCACCAGGATGGGCTATGATAGCAGAGACTGAAACAGTGCTAATGTAAAGTGAACAATATACTGTCAAGTTCCCACAATTGTACCCGTTTACTAATATATTTCATCTGTTATCTTGCAAGAGTTGTAAGTATTCCACTATATAGGGAAAAGGTTGCTGTTTCGAACGCAGCCTAGATGAATCAGAAAAAGACACATTTTATCATTTCCGCTTAACTGCAACCCCTGCTACCAAAAAACAAGACATGAGGAATAGAATATTAACACCGGGCAGTACTGTGGCTTTAGGTTTGGATAAAAGGGGCCTGGTTGCTTGATGAGAGAAGCTTCTGGAAAACCTTTCTTGCCTGTGAGTTAAGTGGTTATTGCTAAGCTGCAGCAATCCTGTCCTGAGTAGAGTATCCCCCCCCTTGTCGCAACCACAACCGAACAGTCTACAAGTCTTTCGCTCTCTATCTCTCTCTGCCTTTTTCTCTCTCCTCTTTCTCCCTGTCTGCTCAGGAGGCCAAATCCAGCTCCCAGAGCAGTTTCCTTCTGTTATGTTCCTGTGTCGCTCGTCTCTCCCCGCCTCCCCACACAATGTCCTGGCCCTTAATAACACTAAACCTACTTCAATACTCCAGTTTGCCATTAATTCTCTCCTCTCTATTCACCAGAAGGGGATTCAGGCATGACTTAAACAATGTCTATTGGGTGTTCGTTCCCTCCTCTCTCCTGTTCGTCCGTTACAGTTTACCCACATTTTGTTGAAAAATCCATGGGCACTATATAGAGAGCTGTACTTTCCTGGAGTCATGTGATCAGTGCACACCGTTTTACTTTTCCAGAGTACCTTTTAGACGTCGCCTGTCTATTCACGGTGCCCTGCTTGTTACTGGCTTCTGGTGCTAATCTTCCTGTTTCCCTTGTGAGTGGTTCCAACTGTATGATCGCGGGTGTTAAGTACGAGTCGGTAAGAATATGGCCCAACCATGTGCGGCGTCTTCGGCCCAAGTCCTTCCCTTCAGCACATTTGTTGAATAACACCTCTCTGTTTTAGTCTGCTTTACAGGCCTGATGTGTGTACTAATAATATAACCGGGAAACATATTTGAGTCGGCTCAAATCGAGGATAACAGATTTTCACTAAGCCGAGGACTCTTCGAATTTTGATTCCCAACATTCTCTCCTTCTTTTTCTTTAGCTTACACAGACAAACACTCGCATTCTGTGGATATCAAGGGACGAGAGCCATCGGACAGGTGCTTCATTTCCTCATCTTTAGTCACTGTGTTTTTCTGTGTTCGTTCACCCTGCATTTCTCTCAACAGTCTGCCTGGTGCTAAAAACCATAAAGCTCTCAAGGCAGCGTCAATGTTCATCAGACCTCAACATAACATTGGATCGATCCCCTTCAGCTGCTGTTCTAGAGGCACAGATGTGTCTAAGAGAGAGAGAGAAAAGAGAGAGAGAGAGACAGTGTGTCTCTGTGTTTGCTTATCAATGCGCATGTCAACCAGTCTTATCCTGCTTAAATTGTTTGCTGTCAGGAGGAAGGCCATATTTAAATATATTATACCCTGGGATGAATAAAGGGAAGATTTCTGTAAAGGTCATTGTCCAAGAGCGCTGACTTTATGATAAACCTGATAAATAGAAATAGAATATAATTTCAGGTATGTCACCACAAGGCAAGATATCTAGAAATGTGTACAGATTTAGTCACAAATTCAAACATATGAATTTGCAGGTACAAATACTAAAGGAATATGGGTTGACAACTGATACACAATACTCTATAACATATTCTGATTCTCACCTATATGAATTACATTATTAAGATGTCCAACATATTTGTCTCTGCTGCTGAAGGACAAGAGAGCAACGAGAAAACATGGACGAAATCCGCTGGTATGCTAACAGCAAAGCCAAGTTAGGTGGTATTTCCAGTTATTTTAACACAGCCCACATGGGTTTTTCAGCCCTGGAGACACTAGAGAGCCCTGACCAGATTGCTGTAGAGAGGGTGCGAGAAGCTCCATGTTTCTCACAAGGAAACGGTCTGACAATATCAACTATAACATGGCAAAGAAAATGCAATACGCCTCATGTCAGAGGACTCCTTGTCTACTGATGCACCATTGAAAGCAAACTCTCAGGCTGTATAGAAACGTCTTCACCCACGATCGTTGCTCTGAGGAGGATGGTGAGGTTGGCCTAATGCACCATTGGGGCCCCACTGTCTGCCCTCCAGGAGATGTTCTACACACAGAGCTCCAGAAAGGCCATGTAGATCATCGTGGACCTCAGCCACTGGAGCCAACGACTGTTTCTTCCCTTTTCCATTTAGCTGACAGAGATGGTTCAAGAGCATCTTAAACATCAACAGGATTGCCACTCTTTCATTCAATATGTTCAAGTGACTTCAGTGACTTCAGTGCATGCATATCTGCACCTTAGAACCCATTAGTACACTCTTCTTGAAATCCAAAATGCTGCTTATCTACACACACTCGCCCCAACACACACTTTCTTTATTGACACACACTCACTCTCACACAATCTCAAGTACACACACCCTCATTCCTCCTTTTGGTTCCATGTGCATATGTTTTTTGATCCTGTTTTCTTGATTTTGTATTTTTAAACAAAGCTTCCAATTAGTTTGATGTACCATGCATCAATCCCATACACTAGACATACATATGTAACCAACATCACTTAAAAGACAGCCTTAACATTGTAATGTAAATACTCCCAACATGCTAACCAGTGATGTATATGTAAATCAAGTGAGGTAAACACAATCTGATCTCAAAATATATCTATGTGAATGGCCTGCTAGCAGACTATCAACAGCCAAACACTTCCCAATACTCTCTCTGAACTTTCCAAACATGCAATTCACAGGCAGATCCACTGGGACCAGCCTTTTGCCTCGACTCTGTTTCTCTTTCTTGCTCGCTTCGGCTCACGACAAGACACACACACACATAACCCAGGCCACACACTCTCCCTCCATCTCTCACCTGTAGCACCGTGCTCTGGTCAAAGTTATAGGCGCTGGGTCGTCCCTCGAGGGTGGAGAAGGCCACGTTGCCCCCGGTCAGGGGGGAGATGTCGCTGAACTCGTCAGTGCACGATGCCACCCTCTCGTCCTCCCCCGGGCGGATGTATCCTTTTGCATTCTTCCCATAGGTCTTGCTACAGGAAGCGCTGTAGTACTGGTAGGGTATCCATGGTCCATCCTCACAAGTGCGCTTGTAGATGGCAAAGCTCTCGGGTCGGCTGGTGTAGAACTTGAGCCGCACATAGGTGATCTCATAGGCTTTTCCTGTAGAAATACAATAATTATACAGAAAACGAATTTAAATACCACTTTTTCTTTCCTTTCCAAAAAAGTTGAAAAGTAAATTTTTGAGTTAGAAACAGAGGGGTTTAATTTATGAGACAATTTAAAACCTTCTGTTCCTCACTCATTGCATCCTACTGACAGGACTTGTTTGCTCCAATCTATGAATGCTAACTAAGCTGCCGCTAGTCCCGCACAACGTTATAGTCCTATACAACGTTATAGTCCTATACGACGTTATAGTCCTATACGACGTTATAGTCCTATACGACGTTATAGTCCTATACAACGTTATAGTCCTATACAACGTTATAGTCCTATACAACGTTATAGTCCTATACGACGTTGTCCTATACAATATTTTAACTTAACCTCAATTTCTATAACAGTAAAATTCACCTTTACTCATTTGGAAAGCAGATAGCTAGACAGGATTGGAGAACATGTATGGGTTTCCTGGGGGACTGATTTAGCAAAGCCTCCTATCTGAACAGCAGCATGATTTCCAGACTGGCAAGAAGGCAGACACCTCAGAGTGGGCCATGATTGGGAACGCTGAATACACCGCTGTGGGCCTCAGAGGTAAACAAACCAGCCAACCAACCAACCAATAAACAAACAATCACACCATTCAAGGGAGACTGTGCATGCTATGGAATTAAAGATGCCATTGATTTTGTTGATGTACCTCTAGTGCCTTATTAACCAGCTATCAAGCTGCTAGATAGAGGGATAAAGGGATAGACATTTGGAGAATAGGAGGTATTGGAAGTAAGGGTTTGTGTGTGTGTGTGTGTGTGTGGGTTTGTGAGTGTGTTTATGTTTGTTCAAAGGAGAAAAAGGCAGGAAAGACCGACATTCAGACAGACAGAGGAGGGCATCATAAACAGAGAATTAAAGAGGTAGAGAAGTGTCTTTCATCACGTGAATATTTCTGATTGAAATTCAACCAAATTGTTACATTATTTGATAGTCTAATTAAATGGAAAACCCCGGAGCTGAGAACAGCAGACAACTAAGTTCAACCTGTTTGGCAGATTCCCGGCTAGAGATTTCCTCCGAATTTCCTTTTTCTGACTGGGATTTGGCAAGCTCTAGAAACTTCTAGCTGTAATTGGTGTTACAGTCTAATTGGGGCACTTTGGGTGAGCACCCATTTTTGTGTCATTTTGTTTTAGCTGCATGCTGGGTAGAAAGGAGTCGCACCAGCCAGGTTCAATTAAACCCCAACGGCACTATATTTCTGCATATTGAATAATGTTCATGTTGGCAGTGTCACTCTGCTGTACAGCTGCATGACCTTACACCCCAGAGAAAATAAAAAAAATGTGTAAGAGTTTTTGTACCTGGCTTTGATAAGTAAAGCTGTCTTCTTAATATTTTCCTGGATCTTTTAATGAATTAAAGTGAATGCAATGTATTGAACATCAGCCATTAACAACTATCCAGAAACACCAATGGATTCAAGGCTTAAGTGGTATCCAGATCAGCATACTGACCTTGTGAACTTGTGGTGAGGGATATTCAGTAATTCTAGCACTGAAAACAAGATGAGCTGCAAGATTCAATGATTGACGTACTGTATGCTTTTGAAATACAGAAAATGAGACGCTTCAACGGTTGAATATGTTTTTAAATGAATTGCAAGTAATGCAATCATTATGTTAGGTTGTTCAGTAATAAGAACCGTAAACAATTTGTTTTTGTGAGGTTATATTTAGGGGGTTTGTACTAAACAATGTTATCAATGATTGATTCTCTAAACAATCAGAATATGAAAGAAAATTACATATTTTATTTTCCTTTTCATTGTTGGTTTAAAACATAAAACGTACAGATTCTCATTGCAGTTACGAGGTCTAAACACAATTGTGCTGAATTTCACATGATGTACGAGGTCAAAATAACAATGTTTTGTTGTTGAGAAGTAGCAGATAGTTTTGAAGGTTACTCTTCATTACACAAACATAATGGTTCAAGAAGATGTCATCCCCCAAAATAATTTCAAGTTAAATAGCAAGAGGTTTTGATGACATGACATTGTACACTCACGTACAGGCATGACATGGCAACATTTTTTGGGGGACCACTCTTACAGCTTGTGGTGAAAAATCACGGAAAGCATCTTTAATTTGAAGTGTCAAATAACAAATATTAGCGCTTTTGCCAGAGCCTGAAAGCAGTAAAACTGCAGTAATTTTCCATATTCTTAGGACTGATCTTTGTGATTTTTTTTGGAAAGGACAGAAAAAGGTCCAGTGGTCTCTTATTTTTTTTAAATGGATTGCAGTCACAACAATCGTTGTAGTCTGAATAGGCCCTAGGATGTGCCTTCTAATGCAAATCTATCTAAGCGGTTTGCCTTGTTATCAAACTGCTTGCTCAACTATGAAGTACTCACAAACACTCATGCACTTGGAGGAGAGCGCACTCCCCAACTAACAACTAACCACCATGCTAGACCTTAGACTGTACTGTGGAATGCAGTGTTTGTTTTTCACCAGGCATAACTGTCTAAGTTTTAGATGTTTTACCATGTTGAGTCTGTGTTTCAATCTTGCAGCCTTTTGGTTATTGATCAGATGTAATAACTGCTATGCTACCTGCAGCTCAATGATCAATATTTTAGTGTTTGTAATTTGAAAACCATATTGTTGTCATCTTTTAGTTGAAAGTCTAAAATGTCAGTTGCAGAACTTCACAACACAGAAACAGTTTTGAGGGTTATATAGTAAAGCAAAATTTCCCACTGGGAACCAAACACTTCACATAACTCTGATAGCACCTGAACGTGGGATGAATGCACAACATAAATGTGGGGGTTGACTCATAACCTGCAGTCCCAAAGGTTGTGTCTATGGAGTGGGAGGGTTGAGGGCCGTTCAGTATTCTGTGGATGTAGTGCAAGTGGGTGGAAGAAGTACACAAGTCACAATTATTTTCATAACTATCCACGGTTGTATTCTTGTTCTCAGCTTCCAGCTAAAACTATGTGACCCGGCACGTATAAAGGCTTGATTCCAGTCCATTTCACTCATCACTCATGTGTGCTCTTGCGTCTACACCCCAAACAGTTTAAAATCTATTTTAAAAGGCAGTAGAATCAATTTATTTTGCCACACTACTTTTAATTTTATTACCAAATCATCTTTCTGGAAACTTTTTGTAAAAGAGCAATAAACATTGTACATATTTTTGCTATTTTCTTTGCTATTTTTCACAACATATTGTAAATTGATTGATCACATAGCTCATAAAAAAGAAGAGGAAACTATACAATGGAACCAAGATAAATGATATAAAGACTGATAGTATAAAGCTAGCAAAGCTAACTCTGCTCCCTTTCCTTATTGAACCAGATGGCTTGTTCATAACAGTCGTTTGATACTGCTATTTTAATAAAAACATTTCTTGACAAGATCTGTACACTTAAACATGTCATGCCAAAAGCAAATTCTGAGGCTTTTTTGAGGATTTG
>JACXGK010004578.1:15436-37525 GCA_016801125.1 Novumbra hubbsi
CCCCCCCCCCCCCCCTCACCTGATTGTCCCTGTCCTTGTCCACCTGGTTATGCAGCTGACTTGGATTCTGTTTAAGGACACTTGTCACAGCCCACTCGCATTTCTTGATGTGCTTAATCTTGCCAGATTATGCGAAATCAATGACATGGCCCCGACATGTACTCTTATAATATTTTCCCGGAACAGCCTGCAAAGAACTGACCACCCCTCGTGTTCCCTCAACCTTGTATTGTCTTCGCCCTGTCACGTTAGTCTTATGTTCTCTCAGCCCTGTAATCTTTCCACCCTGTTACCATAGCCTGATGTTATCTCAACCCTGTATTATTTCCACCCTATTACCTTAGCCTTATTTTCTCTCAGCCCAGTAATCCTTTAGCCTTATGTTCCCAATGGCCCTCTGAAACCAGCAAAGTTTTGGTGGAGCAATTTGGTGGAGCAGCCTGTGGAGCAATTTGTGATTTGATCTGACAGCATTTCAGTTATTTGTCAGTTGTTGTATTTGCTAGGCAATGTGCTCCCATAAAATGAATGTCTATGACTGTTTATGACATGTATAACATATGTAGCCCTTTTTGCATATGCAGTGGTGCTTTTATAGATACCCAGCCTGAAACTGAAGGGCAAGCAATAAAGATGTTAATGAAACGTAAAAATGGATGAAGTCTAAAAAGACTGTATCAGCTGTTGTAAATACAATTTCATTTGAAAGACATTAACATAACACGTAAATAAAATGTTTGATTCACAACAACATGGAGAAACTTTCACAGCACTCTGGCTTGTCCACTGACCTGAAAAGATGAACTCAGTGACAATATTGTTTACCTGGTACCTAACACAGTACTCTATGTCAAACTAGTGCTGTTGTTGGTGGTTTGTGTTGCTGCCGAGCAAAAACATTTCTGATTCTGTTTATGTAAATTGAAGGACATCCAGACTTCCTACGTCACCACTCCAACACACGTCATTCTACTGCAACACACATTGAGTGAGATGTCGTCTTTAGACCTCAGTAGCCATGGTGAGTTATTTTGGGGAATTTGTCCCACGTTTCCTCTGAAGATGACGTGTGAAAATTGTAATTTTCAACTGTCATCTACTTTTCAACACTATGCATTTTTCCTTCACTGATGCAAATCTGGCTTTAAGTCCATCTAAATAAGACTATTGTAGTGTAAAAACGATTTCCACTCTTGTCTTTTCAACTCAGCATGTCAATCTCAGCCAGAGCAGTAGTTAAAGGTACTCTCTGCATGAGATGAGTTCAGTCCTGCTGGCATGGTTACAGAATAGGAATGATGAGGAAGAGGAGAATGAAACGTTTGGAGTGTTCGTTTGTCCCACGTTCAGTCTAATTTAGAAGGACATTGGTCTGTTTTCTTCATTCATGTTAGTTAATCTGTAACCTAAATGCTTTTTGTGTTTTCTGCATGTTTTTCAATCTGTATTTCCATCTTGCCTATGGATCTAAACGCCCCCCCGAAATAGTTGTGTTCAATATGTCTACTTTCTAAAACAAGCAAAAAAGTTTAGCTAAAGAGCTGAGACTCAGTTACCAAGATTGACCTTTGACACTTTTCCAGTCCAGCCACCTGGCCATAACACAGCTGTTGCTTCACCCCTGGTGTGACCTGGTGAGCCCTGGTGTGACCTGATGGCCCATTCCCAGACTAAACTCTACAACACTGCTTTAGACTCAATATTTACTAGGCTACTCTGGATGTTTACAGGATGCTCAAATACTCGGTTTGGTTTCAACGTTTGTGATTACTTTTTATTTTCTGTGTTGCCTTATAAGCTGTAGGAATCTGTAACATCATTGAACAGTCTGGGGTAGAAAAACTAAACGGTCAAGCAAAGCCAACGTGGGATTCTTCCCCAGAAACACTCTTTTTTTTAATGGTTTAGGTACCGCATTTCTAAAGATGTGTGCATAAACTGTCGTTAGAGTCCGTCTGTGAGCGTGTTACTGCACCAGGTATGACAGGCTTATTTCCTACTATTGCATCTGAGGCAGGAACTGTATTGGTTTTAAAAGCTAATGGAAACCATCTGTGAACCGAAAGGTTTGTGTGTGTAAGGACGGTTTCTCCCTGTCTTTGTGGGAACGATGACCCAGGCTCCTCACCACCAGCAGGCCCTCCAGCAATCCTCTTATTTTTCTATCCTCATGGTTGTTTACTCCCCTTTCTTTCCCCCGGCCACCCCCTTGCGTACCCCCTGCCACGGCACAGACACTGACCTGGCTCAGACACTGACCTGGCACAGACACTGACCTGGCACAGACACTGACCTGGCACAGACACTGACCTGGCTGCACCGCGTGTCCCGCTGCTTTGTTTGTCAGTGTTTATGGTCTCGGCCACCCCATCTGAGAGAGGGTTCTTGTTATTCTGGGGGAGCAAAAGGAAAACAGGCAGACCCCCCCCCCCCCAGATGGGACCTGGGTTGGGTTTTATTCAGTACAGAGGAGGCCCTGACCCCAGACCCTGGCTCTGTGAGATGCACGGAGCTAGCTCAATCACAGAAAAACTAAAGTATTTCTCTAGACCAGGCTTTAGTATAACTCTGGAGAGACTGGAGATCCAGGGGCAAAGAACAGACAGTGTGACCCGTGTGTAATAGGGTCTTCCTGGACTTATAGGGTCTTCCAGGCCTAGTGTTTCTGGGTCTCTTGTGCTAGCATAACACATTACCAGACATTCTCCATCTTCCTGCCTGGGAAAACTAACCCAAGATGATGCCCAACATAGCCACAGAGCAACTGCTCTCCTGCCTAGTAAAAATCAATATCCTCTGACTGACAGACGGGTTCCTTGCTCCCACACCATATCATTTAAACACCTCCTCCCTCCACAATTGCTTGTATGCTCTGACACGTCCCCGTGTTATTTATCTTTTGAAGCGGAACTTGTTTCTTCATCTTAGGTCAGTATTTTGGTCACACTTGCAATGAATAGGAAGTTGGTTAGTCAGAAATGTCAGAGGAGTTTGTTCCCGTGCTCTGGTGGATATCTTAAGTTTTACTGACATTTGGGACTTCTCACTGAATACACTGTCACCTGTACAATGTAAACGGGAGGCGTTCTTTATCAAATGGATGTATTGGAAGGGCTGTGTCCCAAATGGCACCTCTATAGTGCACTGTTGTGCTACATTCGTCCAGAGCTCATTGGGCCCTTGGTGAAAAAGACTGCACCAAGGGGCCTAGGGTGCTATTTTGGATGTAGCCTTGGTGGTTTTGGGAGAAAGTCGGAGGTGAAAACATCATTTACCACATCCACAGTCACAAAATGGACTCTGCCATGGTTCATTGACCTATAATCTGTCCCCATTAGTATTTAACAACATAATTGCTTAATGTGGAAATGTCCTTCTATTTGTCATCCTGTTATCGCTTATTTAGCAGTTGTCTAGATACATCTCATACTTGTAATGCTGCAATATGTTCTGTGTACAATAGGTCATGGGTGGCTGCTGACACATTGGGCATGCCATATCTGTACCATTAGTGAGTCCAGCCCTGTAGCCTAATTGTAGTAGTGGTCGAAATACGTTTAAAACCTCTCCTGTCCAACTCTGCACCTCCTGACAGTAGAAACAGCAATGTGCCGTTTAGTGGTCTAAGCTGCTGCCCTCAACGCACATTCACCTCAGCAGCATAGATTTGGAACCAGCAAATTGCTCTTTCAGCCCTAAAAAACCCCTCTCTTTCCCCACTGTCTATTTAATATAGCATGAGAACGGCAGAAAAATTTAAATGAAGAACAAAAACCCAACAGAAACCGCATTCATAACTGTCTTTTCCTTTTTCTTCAGGCTTTGGATTAGAGCATTTACAATCCATGTACAAACCCCCCAATATCAGTGTAGTGTTCTCCATTCTATGCGCCTTATATATGCTACGTATTGGATGCGTGTACTGTATTTGATGCATCTGTGTTCTCGTGATGGATTCCTCATGGCAGTATGTTTGCTATTACTCCAACAATGGGATTCTAAGCTTTGTCTGGGCCGGCGGGTGGGATAGCAGTTTTTGAAACTAAGCTTTGAGTCATTATCAGAGGAATACAATATGTGTATTTGCTGTAGAGCTGGGATAATAAAGCAAATATTATCGACTGCGACAATACACACTACTCGCAGGCATTTTGCTGATATTTTTCATTATGATAAGTAACCAATACTAGAGAAATGTGGAAATAAAAAAAGGAATCGCTATTGGTGGTTTTTAGGGAGGTGATTGATGGTTAGAATAAACAGAGTAGTAGTGGCAGTAGCAAGAATGTTAATAAAATAACCGGTGTAGTAACTATCATGTTGAAATGTATGTATTGTTCTAATTATTGTTATCACATCAATTCCAAAACCTTACTAAGATATGAAATTTTAGCTAACATTCAACTTACTTAAAGACATAGTTCATTTGAGTAAAAAAGAAAAGAATCCTGTTTGAGCACACAAAGTATAATAACACAAAACAATAAATCACACCAGCGGCACAATTAATTAGAATTTTGTTTTTTCTTTAGTTGCATCTGCACTGGGTGGATGAGTAAGAAAGACTGAGGTTCTGTGGGTTATGTTCTACTTTAGAGAATTTCTCTGAGGGTGGTTGGAACTTAATAGGATGAGTCACTGATTTGCCTTTTCAGAGAGCAGCAGGCTCTTTATGAGAATGGTTAAAATGCGTGGTGGTAATGAATACAGCCTGTTGGCAGGTGAACTCAATAGAGTTTATGCAGCTCACTGAAATTTTCATTGTGCAGGTTAAATATTCACATTGGTTGTTCTTACCGTGCCGCATGATGATAATGGTTATAAAGGACAGGAGAGAAAGTCAACGTTGGCAAAGAGAGAGAGGGAGAGAGAGTGTGCGAGAGAGATAAAGAGAGAGAGAGAGAGAGAGAGAGAGGAATAGTGCACGTGAATGTGGGTCTTACCCAGATGCAGGGTGAGGTTAACAGAGTTAGGGTGCTGGACTCCATAGAACATGGACTGGCTTTGCCACCAAGTGGGTTCCTCGTCCGTGTGGAGGTCTGTCAGCAGGCTGGCGTTGTGGCTGAGGGCCGTCTCCGACCGGCTACAGTGGTGGTAGGACCTAGTCGAGCCGGTCTGCATGCAGTATTCCTCCGGCGGTGAGCCGCACGTGTTCGACGCCACCACCGTGCGGTTGAAGGCGGCGTTCTCGAACTTGGGCATGCAGCGGCTTGGGGAGTCCCCGTGGTCGTCGTAGCAGGAGTCCATGGCCCCGTGAGCGACGGTGAGAAAGCCGAGGAGGAGGAGTGACGGGGTGGTCAGTGGGGTATCCATGAAATCCAGGAAACGAGTCGCATGCAAAATCACACGCATATTCGGATACACACAGACACACGCACAGCTTCAGTTAGCCAGTATGACTCTCACACACTCCCAGACACACTGGCAGGCCAGTCCCTCAGATCTGCCAGAAGTCCCTCTCTACTCCTCTTTTTCTTCTCCAACATGTGTGCTCCTTCTGGGCTAAAGTTACCGGGGGTACCCCTGTCACCCAGGATAGGAGGAGTGAGAGCCGGAAAGGAGGGACAGACGGAGGAGGGTTGAAAGAGAGGGAAGTTGGGGCAAGTACACTCTCCCACCTGCTGGTCACAGCAAGTACTACAGGCCCACTGCAACTATAGAAAGTCATAGAGTCATATTTATTCACCGCAGAATTTGAGTACATTCTGAGAAAATATACTTGGTATAGTGGTGGTACTGACATACATGTAAATGACGCATGCTTTATGGGGGGTGAAAAATCCCCTTTTGGCGGTGAGGTTCTGGAACAGTGGAAGACCATGGTAGTTGGGGTCATTGATGATCTTGACTCACGCTAACCCTAACCCTAACGCTAACCCTCTCTAGCATCAGATTCCTGTAGGGGAGCCTTTCTGCAGACGGTTCGATGTGTTGACGTAGACCCTTAAAGACACGCAGCTAAACCTTAAGAGTATTCCCCGATTTGTATTTTCATGACAAGTGTGTTGCATTTGCTTTGTTCAGTACACCTAAGAGACAGACGAGACCTCACCAGACCCAATATCCACTAAAAAACCACTGAGGGAACCACTAAGGCCACTGAGGGAATAACATATATTCATGTAAATAAGGTAAGCGGCAATTCTCTCTCGTATCAGAGTCCTGTGGGGAGGTGGAACGCAGTGCCTTGTGCTATCTTTGACCCTCTTGGTTTGATTGTTCCCTGTGTTTTTAATCATTGAACCTAGCCTGTACGTGTAAACATGTATATGCCGGTTTCAGCTGTAAAAGAGATGCTGACCTCAGTCTGTTTTGAAATAAAGGCTTAATAATAACGTTGAAAAGAGTCAGAGAATGATGGGGCATTTCAGTCACTCCACACCAGACTCCTAAACACTTCAGATTTCAATTCGGTGAACATTATTACCTTATATGCTCAATAATAGTTTTTCCAAAATGGTCCCCAGAGGAAGCAAGTCATGCTATGCCAGTTCCTTGCTCAAAACGGTTCGAGAATAGTTGCTTTAGGGCACAGTGGCAAAAGATGTACATCGTGGAGAACATAAATCTGTGTTCTAATTGCACCATATCAGGCATTACCTTCCCTTTCAACTTATTTCAAAACGTTTTACTCCTCCTGAACATTACCTTGGTGGTAGAAAACGACGCTGGTTCCCTTGAAATGACCCACTTGAATAATGTAGTAGCCATGATTGAGGCTGTTAAATCCATTCTATTGCACACTCTGCATTATGCTGGAGAATGAACGAGCTCACATTGTGCCTCCACCACTTACCAAGTAATGCAATATGAAGATTATGGTTATAAATGTGTTAGTGGTTAGCCTCAGAGCGGATGCTGTCTGCAGTAAGACTCTTCAGAAGGTCAACACTTAACGGATGTAGAACCTACTGCTACATAGAAAGACAGGGGACAGGTGAAACATGGCCACAGTACTTTGCCAATGTTGTTTATGAAAACAAACTCAAGTACAGCAGTAATTTGCTTTAAAATTTGTGTTTTCAATTTAATGGACACACCTGCCTCAAATGGGAGCCTTTTGAGTTGTACAAGCTGGTCAGACAAAACTTTTTGAATTAACCTAATTGAATCATTCTGTCAGAAGAAGCAAATGCTCAGTGGGCTATATCAAGTAACATTTAACCAGGTTGACCATAACAGAGAAGTTGATCTTCAAACAACCATCAATCTGAATTACTATGGCTGAACTTCCTGGAGGAGTGGGAGGTTGTTTTATGCAACTGACAGAGGCAATTAAATGCACCTTTAGCCTGTCTAGGATAACAGTGGTGACTTGTTTTTCTTGACCTACCTAGGTTTCTTTAACAACAAAATACAGAATGATCCTGAATGGTTTATAGAGAGGGACAAAAAAGGAATTTGTGTTTTTTAACTTGAATTATTACTGCACGTGATCAAACAAGGAAGGGGGTTCAGGGATTATTAGGGTTTTGGGGAGGAAGGGAGAAAAAAGGGTTTATGTTTTTAATCAAAAATGTAAAACATAATTTTGCTGACCCTCTTACTCAGAGTGACTTACAGTAGTACACCCATGGGAATCAAACCAAGTGACCTACGGAAAAGAAGTTGACACTGGAAGACTTGAGTCCCACAGGATTCTGTCAGAAAAGGGAGGAAAATTGGTGTGTTGGGTACATTCATCCGCCACCCATTTCACTTCATGTATCATAAATATATATTGATGTGTGTGTGTGTAGACAAAGCAGAGAGAGCAAAGATAAAAGAAAGAGGAATATAAAGGGAGGCCGAGAGGCACACAGGGAGGGGTGGTCGACGGAGGGAGGTGTTAGGAGTTCTCTGTAGATTTATGATCCTTGGGGATTTACTGCCTCTCCCCTCCCATATTTCCTTGTGATTGCCCTGATTTATTACAGATCTGTCACCACTCAGCCAGGAACATTGTAAAGGGGACCACATCAATTTGCAGTGAAATCCTTTGCTGACTGCAGGCTGAGAGGAGGTGGACTAGTGAAGGGTAGGGGATGAGAAGAGAGGAAGAGAGGGAAAGAGTGGGAAAGGTAGAGAGGGAAAGCAAGAAAGAGAGGGGAAGAGTGAGAAAGGTAGAAAGGGAAAGGAAGAAAGAGAGTGAAAGAGTGTGAAAGGTAAAGAGGGAAAGAGGGAAAGAGTGAGAAAGGTAGAGAGGGAAAGGAAGAAAGAAAGTGAAAGAGTGAGAAAGGTAGAGAGGGAAAGGAAGAAAGAAAGTGAAAAAGTGAGAATGTTAGAGAGGGAAAGGAAGAAAGAGTGTGAAAGGTAGAGAGGGAAAGGAAACAAGACAGGAGTGATTTGGGGTGGAGGGGGGCAGGGTGGTGTTGACTAAGTGTGTGCATGTGGATTTGTGCCAAGGATACACAGCTGGATGTACATATATGATTAGTGACTGAAGCGAATTGATTCGCAGGTTGACCATGTGCTTCCATACTGTATATTCTGCCTACTTCAATTGATGTCATTACGTGTACCTGTGTTTGAATAAAGGCTTACTTGTCTAGCCATTATGAATCAGTCCTGTGTGTGTACACTGGTGGGGGAGGTTTCGTTTGGTGGAAGGCCAGTGGAGAATATTGACGATTTGACAAGCCAGACCTCAGGTTGACATGGACTGATGTGTGGGCTCAAATAAAAAACTATGTTGTGTATGTTTAGGTGTGCTCAATGTCGATGCGGATCACAAATACAGGTCTTAATTAGAAAAATGTAAACATAGATCCTATAATTCCCATAATAATAAATAACATCCCCTTATTCATAATTCCATAAGGTTTTTTGCCGTTTCCCCTTAAGATAACATTTTAGTTTTGACCCATGGATGGTTTGGACAGTAAAACGTTTAATTGGGCATACTGCTACATATGGGGTTGCTGTTGGTTGTAGGCATTACTGGTTAAGCTTAGCTTCAGGCTTTTAATTATCATTGCTGATGTTTAGGTTCGATTTTTGTGCCAAGTTCAGATTTCTGGCCCCACCAGCTTATGAAGACAAACATGCTTTCCCATCATGCACCATATTTCACAGTGCGATGTACTGTTTTTTGGTTTTCTTACTGTTGATAATGTCTAAAATTACCATATAAATTACAGTTTTCTGTTACAGTGCACTGACTGGAAGACTGGAAGGCAGGCAGGCAGGTCCGTGCTGGGTGCTAGCTTTTCTTTTAAAATGATGTGATGTAGCTAAAATGAGTTACACTTTCAGACAGGGATTTGATGTCATGCTGTCACCGCTTCACTTAGGAGCACAGGAGACTGCTGCATGCCCGAGCCCCTGCGGGGAACACACTAGGCTGGATATCTGACAGACGAATGAGCATCACAATAATACATGCACAGTATTTCACTGACCCAAAGAAAGCTATGGTGTATGGCTTACACTATCACACAAAGATAACAAACCAAACGTCATTCTAATACCTGGCAGTAGTGACATGAAATGTCTGGTGGAAAGTGGCCCATGGGTGTAGTGTAGAGACAGTTACCAAAGATGGCTGGTTCAGATGTAACTAGATCAAAACCTTTTATTGTGGTCTTCCAAATTGTATTAGCTTTACTTGAATTTCCTTGATATATATGTATGGGATAAACACCAACATTGGGACATTGCCAATGCCAATAAATGCCAATAAATGCCAATAAATGCCAATAAATGCCAATAAATGCCAATAAATGCCAATAAAAACAGAATGAAGTGTTTTGATGCCATCAACTTGTTTCCAAAAAAGGTTTATAAAGAGGCATGTTCATTAATGTGATGCATGTTTTCTTTTAACAACACTCTGTACACTCTGTTTTAAAAGTGAAATGTTTTCCCATTTTTGCTTCATATAGGATTTCAGCGGCTCAACCGTTTGGGGTCATGGTTGTATTTTTTGTTTTATATTGTGCTACACGTTTTCAATGTGGGACAAGTTTGGACCGCAGGCCGGCCTGTTTCAAACCCAGACTCTTTCACTGCAGAGCCATGCTGTTGTAATGTGTGCAGTATGTGGTTTGGCCTTGCCTTGCTGAAATAAGCAAGACCTTCCCTGAAAAATACATTGGCTGGAAGGCAGCATATGTTCCTCCAAAACCTTAATATATTATTCAGGATTCATGGTTTCTTAACAGATGTGCAAGATACCAATGCAATAAACAGTAATGCACCCCCATACCATCACAGATGTTGGCTTTTGCACTGTGCACTGATAACACGCCGGATAGTCCCTTTCCTTTATCGCCTGGAGGACGTGGTTTCCATGATTCCCCAAAACAGTTTAAAATTTAGGTATGACAGACCACAGGACCATTTTCCATTTTGCTTGTGTCCATCTTAAATGGGCCCAGAGAATGGGGTGGCATTTCTGGAACTTGTTATCTGGTTTCTTCTTTTTCAAGAAACCATAAAAGACCTCAGTGTCAACATATGATATGTTTTCTTTATTCCATATTATAATGAATATAGGTTTTCAAAGATTTGCACACAAAAAGGCAGCATCTAAATCCCACATCATCTTCAAAGAACTAAATATATTAAAGATCACAATCGTTACTGTAAATTGTATTTACAGTAACAATTGTAATTTGTATTTTGGTGAGAACAACATGACGTGACATTGAGGGCTGGATTCTAACTTCAACTTCAAAGTAAAAAAATGTTGTGCTTGACTTGAGTGGGAGCTGTCACTTAGTCATTGGTTACAGTATATCTTTATTTGGCACTTGACTTGTGCTGGAGTGGTTGGCAGCGCATCATATTGGCTTTTTTCTGTATAACAGTATATAGTAGCAGGCACATTCATGTCGTGAATTGTGTTTACTCGCCACTTTTCTGTGAATCCTGGGTTTAACTGGAGCGCTTACACTTTCAACTACGGCATGCCATTCATGTGTAAACGGGGTGTAACAGCACGTTAGTACTCACAAGTTAGAACACAGTCTGTGCTTTTCTAAGGGGGAACTTGGTTTATCTACTAGAAGAACAGTCATGCCTCTACTCTGACCTCTTTCTAAACCGGTTCCCTAGATACTGTGTTCACGAATCCACCTGTTATTTTAAGTTATTTTGTGTTGTTGTTTGTTTAAAGTAGACATACATTTTGTCGCCAGTCGCCTTTCCACTAAAACAGTATATAATAGCATAACTAACAACTTCTATGCTGATCCTGACTACTGTTGGTGGATAAACATCTTCGGCTACTTTGACTACCTTCTGCCTTTGCCTATTTAGGTAACCTACCTCATAGCATTGGAAATACATTTAATAAAGACACATTTTTGGCAGTGGCCGAACACCTATCAAATAAGCTACTCGATTGCAGACCCTGACCTGAACCTCACTCTTACAACATTTGAGCCTAATAATCAAAGCACTCAACCTCGAAAAGAGTAAGGGTTTTGGATAACATGCCTGCAGCTCTTCAGAGAGGGGGACTGATTGGTGTTTTAAACAGGATGGTAACATACTTGTTATTGTATGTGGTGTCTTGATCAAGAGCACATGGTAAGACAATGGTGGAAGTATTGAATTATATATCAGCTACATTCCATTTAGATTTACATTGGATACCAATATATTCCTTCAGTCATTGAGATCTTTTGAGGTGAGACATTTAAGGGCTATGACATGTTCTAATGGACAAACAGACAAAAATACTTAAAAAAAGACAGCTGCACATATTTTATAAAAATTTCCATAGTTTACATTTAAACATAAAATGTATTCATTGCTTTTTAATCAGACACTTGTATATTTTGGACCAAATTTAAACACACAATTGCGACTAATCATGGTTAAGTACAGACTTTTATGTGAACGCAATTCATTATTTTAATCGTTTGACAGCAGTAATAGGAACAAATCATTTTTAATTGCTACTTTTAGTTGCTATCTATAGAACCCCTGAGCTTGTAAAAAACCCTGTCAATGTCAGTGAAATTACACTCAAATGGCCAAAATATATGACAGTGATGTTTTTGTGTAAGAGTTGTAAGAAAAACAGGTAGCAACTACTGCCTGTTTGAAAACCCACTAAAGCCTCCCACAACCATTTAAAGCAAAAGCCGATGTCAGCTTTTTGTTTTCTGTTCTGACTTAACACTCTGATTCTATAGGTCCAGCCCAGTTGTTTAGTGTTCAAATTTTTTTATAGTGTAATCCAAAAAAGGTTAAAATTACACATTCAAGTTATGTATCTTATGATCGTACTGTTTTTCTAAGAGCTGTTTATAAAAATTCCTGTTTACCGGTTTAAGATCCCAGTCTAGTTCCAAAATGTTCAGATTGTTTGAATGACATTTCCACTCAATAAGGTCAAAATTATACTCTCAAATGACATCCTTCTTGTTTATGGACAGTGAGGACAGAAATGCACAGAGCTGTCCTGGACCAAATCCAACGTAAACCCCCCCAAAACCCTCAACCCTGAATTACTTTTTACATCATCACATACAACTGTACTTGACCAAGCGAGGGAGACTGATGATCAGAGTCAGTTAAATCTCCATGGAGTTTACCGACCAGCTGCCAACCTCACCAGGAGATTGAGCAATGACGTTCAAGACAAACATGTTGTTGTGTTGATTACAATTGTGGCAATAGTTGTTACACACGCGGCTTGAGTTAGCATTGAAATATGGGTCATAACAACAATACAAATGAGTGAAATTGTTCAAGCTAAATCAAGGGCTAAGGGAACAGTTCTGGTAAATTGGACTGGCAACTGTATCAGGGGTTGTAAATTATTCTACTTTTTGTTTGGAGTCCAATATGTCAAATCAGCTAACATCCATCAGCTTGGAGTAAATCGGATATTTCTACCCAAATCAAGTAGACTCTTTTGAAAAGAGTGTAAAAGAAAGCTCGTTTTTTTTTAGGATCACACACCTCGGCTGCTCTGAAATGCTCTCTTGACATTTTTGAGTCGGAGTCTGTATTACTCACCAGGCTGTCAGGCGCATGTGTGAGCTAATTAGCTCCTAGCCTTAACTCTTCCTATTGTTGATGTCCGGTCCTCCCATTCTCTGCCCCCCCTCCATTTAGTGATTACCTGACTGTAGATTAAGAAGGGGTGTTGAGGGGAAATAGGTCCTATAATCACCCCACATATGAATCCTCTAGAATGGGTTCATTAGAATGCCGTCTATTGCTCCCGTTGCTGCCGACAGGTTTTACATTCCTTTCTGCTCTGCCATTTTTTACGTCGCAATTTGCACTTTTAATTTGGCCCCGACATAATTGGTCATGCATTGTCTTTTGGACAGGCGCTCAAGCTGTTTTGGTAAAGTGGAATGAATGTGCCCATTGGTTGACTTGTCCGTATACTGGTTGACTCACCCAGCACGCTTGAATGCGTTTAAGACGTGCAGGCTTTGAAAGACATGAGAGATTTCCCTTACACACACACACACACACACACTGGGTTAGGAGTAAAACAGCTGATATGTTACTTACACAATCTATGACAGCTTTCTGTGTGTTTTGGTTGGGCTAATAGAGGTCATTACTATTTTGGAAAATATTTTAGACTGGTTCATTTCAGTCTTTTTTATGAAATTCTTCAATAGGCTTTTATAACATATTTATCTTTTCTCTTCATTGTTTTCCTTTACATGCAGTGGTAGTTTCCCTTTGTATCATTATTTATTTATTTCTCCCAGAATCCCTCTTGGTGTGATAATGCAGATAATATACAGGGTTTTCCTTTTGGCCTCTCTGTCAGCCTCTTCCTACCCTGTATTATTCACGAAGTGTAACAGGTATGTATGACATTCACGCAACACTCCCCATCTCCTCTACCTCACATCTCCTCCACACGCTCTCCCACTTCAAAAACATTTGGGAGAAAAGGAGTGTGTAAGGTAATTCATTTAATGGCTGGGGCCCATTCCTCTACTCTAAGATGGATGGCAAAAGTAAATGTGTGTGCTAAAAATCTCAATCTTCTGAACATTAGGGTGCAGTGAACTGTGTCTGTGACCAACCCACAGCCTCACCCCCACACACTGTACTCTGTCCTCGCTTGAGTGTGTGTGTGTGTGTGCCCACTAATGGTCTCTGCTTAATGGAGTCAATGATAAACCCATGAGCCTCCATAGTCATTTAAGGGGCGCTGGAGGAAGGCATTGAATGATAGAGATGGAAGTAGGCCTTTTTGTCTGCAGGATGATGGAAGTAGTTCTTATAGTCTACAGGAGGATGGAGTAGTTCTTATAGTCTGCAGGACGATGGGAGTAGGTCTTATGGTCCACAGGAGGATGGGAGTCGGCCTTAATATCTACATGAGGATGGTAATAGGTCTTATGGTCTATAGGAAAATGGGAGTAGGTCTTATAGTCTACAGGAGGATGGGAGTAGGTCTTATAGTCTACAGAAGGATGGGAGTAGGCCTAATGTCTACATGAGGATGGTGGTAGGTCTTATAGTCTATAGGAGGATGGGAGTAGGCCTAATGTCTACATGAGGATGGTGGTAGGTCTTATAGTCTATAGGAGGATGGGAGTAGGCCTAATGTCTACATGAGGATGGTGGTAGGTCTTATAGTCTATAGGAGGATGGGAGTAGGCCTAATGTCTACATGAGGATGGTGGTAGGTCTTATAGTCTACAGGAGGATGGGAGTAGGTCTTATAGTCTACAGAAGGATGGGAGTAGGCCTAATGTCTACATGAGGATGGGAGTAGGTCTTATAGTCTACAGGAGGATGGGAGTAGGTCTTATAGTCTACAGGAGGATGGGAGTAGGCCTAATGTCTACATGAGGATGGTGGTAGGTCTTATAGTCTATAGGAGGATGGGAGTAGGCCTTATAGTGTGCATAAGAATGGGAGTAGGCCTTTTAGTCTGCATAATAATATTAAGAATCCATTGTCTCACAAGAATAGTAGGCGACAGGTAATGGGTGGAAAGGAGAAATGCAAACAAGGAGATGTGGTCAAAGCAAGACTAAAGGAGGAGAGGATATATGGTCCGGACAGGTCTAAATGAGGAGAGGAGATATGGTCAAGGCAGGTCTAAAGGAGGAGTTGAGATATGGTCTGGGCAGGTCCAAAGAAGTAGAGGAGATAAGGTGTGGACAGGTCTAAGAGAGGAGAGGAGATATGGTCTGGATAGGTCGAAAGTTGTAGAGAAGATATGGTCTGGACCGATCTTAAGGATGAAAAGGGGAGAAATAGTCTGGATAGTGTTTGTGTGTGTTCTTCAAATGTGCCTGTGCATGCTGTTTTGTTTTGTTCTCATGGTAGAATGCAGGTGTGTGTAAAAGGCAGCGTGTGTAAGGACTAGAGTCATTAGTGGGTCCCGAGGCCTTTGCTATTGAACAAGAGCTGTATTAAAGGTTTATCCATCCATGCCACATAAATCACAGCCCCACCCGTGACCTGTTCTCATATTAAACAGTCAACTGGAAAAGGCTGAAATGTCAGTTGACTGGGTTTGAACCCATGCTGCAGCAGTACATGTGCTGAAATAGAGAGGGATAGTCAGGAGGAGGACTCATTTTCATGTTGTTGCTGATGACAGGGTACTGAATGGGTTGGCTCTCCTCTGACTAAACACCTGAAGTCTGATCCAACCACTACAACATCCCCTTATGGATGATATGTTCCAGCTCCCAAAATCTGCAACTGGATTATCCCAACCTTTTTACCATAAATGCTTGTGCTCCTGTACATACCTTGGGATTTGGTTAGATGGGTTTGGTTGGTTAGATTTAATTGGATGGATTTGGTTACAACATTTCTTTTAAAACACATAGTAACCACATTCACCACATTAACAATAATTGATGCTTTAACTAGATTCAAATGTCTTAATGTAACCACTTTAAAAAAGTATTACTGCAACTACATTAAATGCCATACTGTAACCACATTAAATGCCATACTGCTGTAACAACATTGAGCGGTGTCACAGTAACTACCCATTACTGTTAATACGCTAAAATCATTGCAAAGCGTAATATAAGGTTGGTAAAAGTATGTTGACGTCAGCCCATCTGGTATCAGGACCAGTAGGCATGGCGCCATGGACCAGGTCCAACTCTAAGGTGAAGCTTTCCTGACCCACCATCAGCCTCATCTCCTTCCCTCATGTGCTTCATCTGTCTCTTATCCATTGCCTTCCAGAACCCAATTACCAGCAGCTAATTTCACTTTGATTAGCGGATAGGTATCTGCTGCTTGTGTGATCTGTCTAGCAGATATCTTTCCCCTATCTCCTCTTTGTCGAACACCCCAGGCCACCGAAGCACATTGTCTGTGTTCTTCCTCTCCTCTCTCTGTTTTATCATTCTTCCTGAACCAGAGCCCAAAGGGGATGTGGCTGTTACTAATCACTCTATCATCACCTTCATTGTTTCCCCTGCTGGCCTTGAGGCCACACAGACACCCAGGACACAATAATATGAACAGCTATTTATTTGACTTTTTCCATCAGTCCCCCGTCCCTCATTCCTGTTGTCTCCAGTCCGGCTGCCACAGTGGGAAATGGCCCGTCGCGGACTCATATGGCCTCTGGTCCCTGATCACCAGTGGTTTGTTCATCAGGTTTCGTGTTATATACACAACGAGCTCTTGGCCTCACTGTGACACTGATCCCCTAAGGGGATGGGTAGTGAATTGCATTATGTTGTTGAATTGCATTTTGTATTGTAGTACGTATGGTACACACAAACACACACATATAATATGAGTTCAATGTATACTTCAGCTTATTCAGCCTACTTCTCATCAGGTGTGTTTCTTTTTCCAGGTCTGGGTAGACAAGGGGCTGTTCAATCAGCCAGGATTAAGGACAATCCCTCGACTTTATTTCTGCAGACAACCTCTCTCCGTTCTTCTTTGTCTCAGGTTTTACGGATGATCAAAGTGGATCCCTTCTTTCCCTCCCTATTCTTTCCAAACTATAGAGTTCAGTCTTTGAGACCAGCCTGGAGGTGGCATTTGTGATCTGTGCCTTGGAGGGAGGACAGGGAGGACAGAGCTTTACAGTGGTGACCTTTGTGAATTTCTAAAGCTCATTATTCCTCATTGGGTCTGTAGAACTCTGTGGGGAGCAGGAAAGGCCTGGTCAGGCTACGAGGCCAGACGGGTTGAATCACTTCCTCTCATCTGTCCTTTTTTCAATCTTTCTTTCTCACTCTTCAGGTTAGAATGTGTTTCGAACTCACTCTCACAATCTCTCTCCTCTCTGACCATTGGTGTTTCCCACTGTCTTTGTAATCATATTGAAGTTACCTTGCTTCAGACGTGGAGCCACACAAGCAAGTTGCCATCTTTATGTCACCTGAAGGATTAGGTTAGTGACGCAGTGGTGTTACTAGCAAGTTAAGCTAGCATTTGCTACCTCAAATTCAGACATCCCAATTATCTTATTTTAGTTAGCTAACATTATATTGCATCTAAACACCATTCGCTATATCAAGATCAACAGTTGCAATTACAAGACTAACTTTTTCTAACACCCTGTGTAACCAGTAGGCTAAGGAACTGTATTCATAATGTGATTTCACTTGATCATACTTAACAACTAAAAACATAGCAGTGTAAAATGATAGCTTCCTTAACAAGCGAAGATGTACACCCTCTACCAAAGTTAAAAGGAGGCCATTAGTTGCCTGGAAAAGTAGGTCAAAGTTCTTTCTCGGAGGTCACTCTAAAGATTTTTGTAAGAGAACTTTAATTTTGAGCGCCGCTTCAACATATTCTTTTTTCCCCGCTACAATTAAATGATGAGAAAAATAGGACTTAGTAAAGTCCCTCCCATCAGGCCAACGTGGAAGGGAAGGTGTTCTCGTCGTATGTGCTGTGCACTGCAGCCTCAGGACCAGGTTATTTTATTTCCCCCTCATTACTTTCTCATTTCCCAGATTTCCTCTCTCTTCTCTCCTTTTAAGTGAAGGACTCAGCGGGGGGAAGACGCCCCTCAGACCCGAGGAAAGACAGGGAATAAGAGAGATAATGAGCGACATAGAATGAGTGAGATCAGGTCATCATTACAGTATAACACCAAGTCAGTTAAACCTCAAAGATAGCAATTTGTCCATTTAGGAAGCAGAAGCAATTGTGAATTAATGTCACCTGTTTTGGTGCAAATACAAGTGATAACAGGTGCACTGAAGGGGCAACAACAAGACAAACACATGTTTTTGCAGGTGGTAGCCATAGACAATTGGTCTCTCTTTATCCTCCCTGACTGATTCTTCTCTAGTTTTGTGCCATCACAAGAAAGTTTGCTGTGTCTTCTAGCACAGTCTCAAGAGCATGGAGGAGATACTAGGACACGAGGAGAGCTGGACAGGGCCGTAAAAGGGCATCAACCCAGCAGAATCAACCTACCGAGGTGAATGTTATGCTTCCTGCAACATCATCCAGCATGACCGGTCTGACTGTGGGTCAGTGAAGGTCTAAGAAGGCATATCCTTGGAGGGTTGCACAGCCTTCCAAGTGCTAGCCAATGGTACCCTGACTGCTGTTATGTACCAGGACATCCTCAGAACCATCGTCAGACCTTACGCTGGTGCGGTGGGGCCTGGGTTCCTACTGGTGCAGGACAATGCCTGATTGGCTTTGTGTGTGGAGGCAGTTCCAGGATGACTAAGGCATTGATACCATTGAAGGCCACAGAATGTCCAGGAGCTCACTGATGCCCTGATCCAGGTCTGGGAGGAGATCCCCCAGGACATCATCTGCAGTCTCATCAGCAGCATGCCCAGACATTGTCAGGAGGGCATACAGACACTTGGGACACACACACTACTGAGTCACATTATGAATTGCTGTGATGAAATTCCAGCAATATGGACCAGCCTGTGATTTTTATTGTTTACTTAGATTTTTACTGTCAGTTTTAATCTAGCCCTCAATCGGTTGGTGATTTTGGTTTCCATTGTTTGCTGTCACGTCATTTTGTTGTCAACAAATTACACAATGCATCTTTAATATATTCTGTTCATCAAGACCCGATGTGTGATTTAAGTGTTCCCTTAATTGTTTTGGCGCAGTGTATACTTGTGAGTGAGTGCAGGGACAGAGAGAGTGTGAGGTAGATGATGTAAGCGACAGGAGAGAACATCAGACACATGTTTTTCCACCTAATTACGCAGACTATTATTCATACTCGTTTCATGTGTTGCCCTGCATGAGTGATAATGTACAGTAGAACCATGTCACATTTTATTTCTGTCTAGAGCTGGCTTACTGTGGCAATATACACACAATCCCGATTTAAAAGGGTCTTAAATAGTAATGGGATGTCAGCAAACAAACATCCTTTTAGTGAATGTTTGGGAAACATTAAGTGTGCATTAACTGAAGTACAAAAACTCTCCTGGTTTTTCAGTCCTTGGTCGTCACTTGTGGTTTCTCCTCATTCTCTCACAGGAGCCTGTTGTAACCACAATATTCACTCAGAAAACATACGCATGTTTCCGTGGGTTTTTATTCACATGCCGTGTGTGTATGCTCAACACCACAAGCTTCCTTATGAATTTGTATATATGACATTTTGGTTTTGTTGGTTGGGGATTTGGTAAAACATTTGGGGATATCCAACCAGCAGTGAACATCGTCTTCATTATCAACACTTTTTATCAAAACAAATCATAACAGCCGAGCTAAGAGCTGACAGGTTTGTGGCTGATTTCTCCTGGTACTTCATGACATCTAGTAGCTAGCTTGTTTTCCAGAATAGAGGTTGACACTGGAGTGACTTCATCCTTGGCTTTTCTCTTGTGAAAGTGGCTGTGTTGTGTGAGTAATACGAGGAAACAGAGAGAATGAGCAACCAAGTCTACTGGTATTGTAAATAACATATTGCGTGTTATCCATCATCTCTTTTGATGACATACAGAGGAAGCTGTATTGCACTCAAGAAATTAAGAAAAGATTGAGCTAAGCCAACTGAGAACTGTTTAAAAATGCAGTCTGGGATTTACAATATATATATTTTTGAATATCTACACAGGATTTTCATTTTGTTGTTGAGGTTTGCGTAATTTTTAAGTTAAATCACAGTCCTACCTCAGTTAGCCATAGAATTCCAAGTTGAAAAGTATTTTTGAATTGGAATTTACAACCAGTTAGCAAAAATTCATGGACTGCACCATTAACTCTGCTTTTTCAAGCCTCCAACTGTATTCAGATTATCTCGATAGCAAGCCTGCATGTTTTGTTGTTTCTTCCTTTTAGCTCTTAGGTCTGTCATTTTAAATCAATCTTTAATTGATTTGCCATTTATATACTAAAAGTGTCTCCATTGTAAAGACATTTCTGTTGCTAAAGACATTGTATTTCAGAATCATTTAAAAGGAAAACAAATAAAAAAATGTACATTGTCAGTTTGCCATATCTCTTCTACAATATGCAAATAAAGATTGATAGTTAGTCAGTTAAAACCAATAAGAACTAGGTTTCTCGCTCTGCAAATATCTGCAATTTGCGTCTGTCAATCCCATTTTCGGTTTAAAAGGAAGTATGCAATTGTGGCACAAAATATTTTCATTCCAATTCAATTGCAATTGAAAGTTACATCTCTCATAGCTTGAATGTATGAGCAACATTATCTCCATAGCCTCATCTGCTCATCTTCGCCCAGGGTGCAAATGATCCTGGAGGAGCTGTGTGCGATTATGGAACATGAGTGGTGAGAAGAACCTTGAGATGATCATCCCTAAAAATGTGAGTGATCCAGCAAAAGTAACGACTAATACCTCAAACGCAAAGCTGAGAGGTTCTTTGGACCACCACCGTAAGACTTCTTTCCAGGTAATCCTGGCTGTGCTGGTCGGCCTACAGGTGGACCACGCTACTACACTCACATTCATCGGTGATGAGGCTGGTGTCATCGGGAAATGCGTCTGCAATGGTGTGGTGGTACGGACGTTAGTGCAGAGGTAGTAGGAAAGTAAAGCAGTCCCGGTAGTGAGAAAGAAAGATGATGCACCGCGGAAAACACCTTGACACATTCGGCTACAGTTTGAATATTTCATGAAATTTCTATTGGGGTTTATGTCCAAACACCAGATGTCTGGTTTTGTGCACTACTGTCATTATACTGTCATGGACAAACTGAGTCCTATGTTTACGCTATACCGCGCTACATACCATAGGGCTCAAAAAGAGGTTCCCATATTGGATGCGTTACATTGTTAATGACACTTAAATATGCATGTTGTGGGGCTAAAATGATGGTCTTTTCCTATTAAACACATCTCCTAGTTACGACCCACATCAGCCATAATGAACAGGGTATATGGGGCTATAAGTATTCAGTGAAGGACAAGGAAGGAGTGTGTGTGTGTGTGTGTGTTGGGGGGGTAGTTGTATTGAAGCAGATGTTGTCGATTGTGAGTGTGCAGCACGTTCATCTTTAATAACACACATCAGGATTTCTCCGCAATGAATTATATATTGCCTTACCACTGTTCCCCATGGCAGAAACACACTCTAACCGATACTCCAACACGGGTGAACACAGAACCTGGTGCTGTACAGGTATACAACCAACACAACACCTTTGGACTTCATATAAACACCTTTGGATTTCATATACTAATCAACATCCAGAAATACCAACTCAAACAACTGTATAGAATTATTTAAAAGCACAACCTCATACTGCCACTTCATGGTTTCCTGCTGGCAGATGAAGTTGAGTGGTAAGCGTATTGTAGTGCCGGTAATCAGATCCCATTAGCTTTGTTAATTGCATGAAGAATTCTGGTAATGAAGTGTAATTTCTAATGTAGCCAAGACGGCTCTGGATTAGGAGTAAGACCATTTTGCACATCGCAGCTGGCACCCATGGCAGATAATAGAGCAGCGGGCACCCATGGAAGAGAAGAGAGCAGCGGGCACCCATGGCAGAGAAGAGGAGAGAGCAGCGGGCACCCATGGCAGAGAATAGAGCAGTGGGCACCCATGGCAGAACAGAGGAGAGAGCAGCGGGCACCCATGGTAGAACAGAGGAAAGAGCAGCGGTCACCCATGGCAGAGAAGAGGAGAGAGTAGCGGGCACCCATGGCACAACAGAGAAGAGAGCAGCGGGCACCCATGGCAGAACAGAGAAGAGAGCAGCGGGCA
>JACXGK010004579.1:0-37384 GCA_016801125.1 Novumbra hubbsi
AGAGATCTTAATGCTCTGTCTTTATCTGTTTGACTGTTCAGCACACATACTACAGCAGTAATGGGGAGCTTTACATTGGTGGCATCAAGTCCCACAAGTATAATGACAACAGATGTTTGGCTGACAGTGGGGACGACAGTGTTCCTGATCTTTACAACTGTAAGGAGGCAGTTCAGAAGGGCATGGGTATTCTCTGGTCTTTCACTCAGGTAAATATCACAGATAATTCCTTATACACACACACAAAATAAATTATTTCCCTCACATGTCACACATATATATATATAATTTATATGTATGTATATATATTATATATATATATATATATATATTATATATATATATATTTCCTTTTCACCAGAAAGGTCCACTGATGAAAAGTATTTAAATATTTCCCTCTTTTTCAAGGGAAAAGAGCTCAAGAACAAAGAAACAAAAAGATGTTTAGAAGTAAAGGAACGCAAACTTGTGATCCAGGACTGCACTGGCCAGACGTGGGAAATCCAAAATATTATCCGGTCCTTGTAACAGCACAGCACATGTAGGGAAGAATCGTGTACCTAACATACAAACCACATCAAAAGCATATAAAGTAAAGAAAATCATCCTATATGCAGTCTAAATAAGTCTGCCATTTTTCATAGGACCAGTTCTGAAAAGTCAAGCCTTGGTCATACTTTATTTGTACAGAAACTTGTGAAAAATATATTAACAAAGGATACTGGACTAATCATGTAATACATTTATTTTATCTTTTTGAACCTAGCTGCCTCTATGACCAGTTTAAACAACCTTAGAATTAATAAACGAATATAGCTAGTAATTATTATATATATCAATATGGCCACAGGAGAAAAACCTGCTATGTTACAAATACATGTTTTGTCAGCAGCAGTATTGTCATTCATAATATTTTTTACATATCTACAGTTTCATAAATATTCTCTTCACCTTTGAAATGTTGATCCAGGTTTGTACCACAGCATTAGATAATCAATCAATCAAAAAACTTTGTCCATTAAAATAACAACAAATACATAACAGTGTACAGTGTAGACCATGTTAATCTTGTAAATGACCACTGTAGCTGGAAATGTCAGATGTTTTGCATTAAAGCACCCCCACAACATGATGCTGCCACCCCTGTGATTCCCGGTTTAATCATAACGATAATCATTAAAGCCAAACAGTGTAATTTTAGTTTTATCAGACCAGAGGCAATTTGTCCAAAAAGTATGATTTTTATGCAGTTGTTCTGTAACTGTAGTCACGTTTTTATGGCGGTTTTGGAGCAGTGGCTTCTTGTTTTCAACATCAACATATGCCTTTTAAGAAATGTCAACCTAGGACTTGTTTTATTGTGGATATAGATACTTTTGTACCCATTTCCTCCAGCATCTTCAAAAGGTCCTTTGCTGTTGATTTGCACATTTTGCACCAATGTACGTTCACTTCAAGGAGACGTCTCTTTCCTGAGAAGTATGATGGCGGCATGGTCCCATGGTGTTTATTCTTGCATACTATTGTAATATTTGCACAAATGAACATGGTACCGTCAGGCGTTTGGAAATGAGGCACTGGGTTTGAAGATAGGCCTTGAAATATGTGCACAGGTACACTTCCAAATGACTTAAATTGTGTCAATTAGCCTATCAAAAGCTTCTTATCCAGACTTGCCGACCTACATCACACACCAACACCTCAACTATAACTGATAAGCCTGTTTGCCAAAACTGAGGAAGATTGGAAAAAGATAAAGTTCACTATCAATTCTGGAATAAAATGTATGGCTCATGTTTGCATGTTTCATTATCATGTCCCCACACAACAATCTTGCTAAAATAGCTATAAGAACTCATTAAGATGAGCATTTTAATACAGTTTACCGCACTTTTGCCATGCGTGTTTTGTAGATACTTCATCAATAAAGGCCACTACTCAAATCCATGTACATCTTTATGACATTGAGAATCTAAAACCTAAAGAATAGGTTAGAACTTTGCTTTGGATGTAATATTATGAACAATATCTATTTTTAAATCTATTCTGGGGCATTTTGTGCTTCAGTAAAGAAAGTGTGGATGGGAGAGGAGAGAGTTTTTTTCTGGCACTATAGTACATGTGCCCTAAAGGCAGAAGCTTAGCACACTGGACCACCCTTAACCACCACCATTAGATATAATGTGTGGCCGTTGCAATCAATTAAGTTCATCGCTTTTATGGGGTAAAGGTTAAGTTGTCATCACAACATGGCTTTGTTTTGTCAATATCAAGACAAAGGAGGCATGTAAAAAGAAGCTTTATACTGTGCTCAGGGCTTTGACTAGTGAACTGTACTCAGGACCCTCCCTTTTGTGGGAGCTGACAGCAATGTTGTTGACTGATAGATTTCCTACAGGAGTAATACACACAATATCCACTGGAGGGTGCTTCATGCTTATTCTCTTCATCTTCAACCTTGCCAAACCAACTACACTATAATAGTTTTAACCCCTTAACAGATGAAAAATAAGAGTTAACAGCTGAATGCTTTCCTTTCCATATGTCTAAATAGGAAAACAGAAAGCAAGTAATTCTCACAGTCAGCAACCCAGTGAACCCCCCTCTGCCCCAGGTTTCTACTACATAAGGTCTCTATCTTGAGTTCTCTGATATAAAAGTGTCCCATTTCTTCTGCCACATATGCAAGGCTTGCTCCTGCAGCTTGGGAGACAAAGAACTGTACCTGTAACATGAAAAAGTAAGTCATAGTCTTTCATCGATCATAGTATGGCACAAACATTTGCTAGTGACTAAAATAGTCTCGGGTATTCCGTCAATATTGTAAAATGGCTGGATCTGCTAGCTTGGCCTCACCTGATGGAGTTCATGGCCAGTTCCTTTAGAGTTCCAATGTGTGACCTCAGTCCCCCAATACCAACAAATGCCTCGTAAAAGTCATGGGAGAGGCCTGAGGCCCCAAACATGGCTGGGTCGTCTGAACTGATCACTATAGGATGGCCCTCTGCCATCAGAACAGTAGCTGGGTGATTACGTAGGTCTGAGACCAGTTTCAGTACCTAGAGAATTTGTGTTTTAAAAAAAAAAAAACAGTTTACAATTATACTAAATTATCATCCTTTTTGGCTAACAATTTGTAATTATGGACTTTCCTCCTGGAGTCATTAGAACAAAATTAGAGAAGGAAGCCCTCGCCCGACATCAACCCCAACAACCTGAGCCAATTCTCCCTGCCAAAACTAGAGGCCCCCATGGCACTGTCTTTATGCTGCATCCTGGATTTTAACTCCCGGCTGCAATGACCAAGCTGTACCGCAAGGTCGTAACATTGCTGCTTCATAATTCACATTGTTGTATTCTGAGCCAGTTAACTATGCTTGGGCAGGTCTGTCAACCTAAAGTTAGCTTGGATTGAACCCAGGATGTAGCGCGTCTTCTCTGTAATGTAAATTACTGCTCCACATGTATGGGGTGACAGTGATGATTCTTTACCTGGTTAGAGATGGGGCATACTTCCACAGCAACTCCCCTTGTCCTGGAGAGCTCCTTGACCACTGGGTGGCGGAGCAGGGCAAAGCCGTGGCCAATTCGAGAAGTGTTGAACAGTAAAGCATCGAGCAGGTTCCCATCCACCTCAGTGCCGTACTCATCTGCAACCGTTTAGGAAAAACAGCGTTCCAAAGGGTTCCATGTTCAATCTTTTGGTGGCAAGTAGAACCCAGTATCTTGAGTTCAGCCTCCCCTACAGCAGTGTCATTACCAGCCAACATCAAAGCTGCACTAAAGTCAGCCTGCGATCACAAATGTTAACATTTGTCCATAGTTTGTTTTTGCCCACATTAGCTACTGGTTATCTAGCTAAATCAACTATTAACTATGTTACTTTTTAACCCTGAACTTGCTTCAATGTAGTCTTATCAAGCAATAGCCCTCATAGTATAAGTAGCGAACATAAAAAAACAGTAGCTAAAAAAAGAACACTACAAAATGGCCAGTTAAATATTCTATTGGGTTATCCTTCATAGCCTTTAATGACAATGTGAAAGTTAATGCAAATTGTCTTTCTCAATAGGATGTTTTTAGTTCCAAAAATAATAAAAAATAAATAAAGAATATTGCAATTCCCCTGAGACACCACCTAGTGGGAATACCTCTGCACCACATGAACAAATGATTCATTAAAATCACTCTTTACAAATGTGATTCTCAATAACACAAAACCCTACAAGACGGTGTTGGCTTATACTATAACAGCCTTTTAGTAACATTACTGTATGGACTAAATATCAACACCTTAGCTTAAGTGAAAGGTTTAACGTATTCACCAGTCTCTCCAGCATGGAAGAAGAAGGGAAGGTGGACTCCTCTTTCACCGGGCAGAGACAAAGCCTCCCTAAAGTACCATATGGGTCTTCCTTTATCCTCACGACCCACCTAATACCAGAAGAAAACAATAAATGTGTGAACAACATGCGCACTGGCTATAACTATTTTGTAATAATATAGTCAGTAACAACCTTGTCATTTCCTAAGAGACATTAGAATATTTAAAGCTACAAAACTCTATCTACCAGGTCAAATCCAGCCATGATCTCTGGAAAGGCTTTCTGTAGATTCATAGCTTCCTCCACTGCCTTCAATGCCATGGATTGATTCAGCCCTCTGACACAAACAGAAGAATTAGAAAGACCTTCAATTTCAACATTGAAGTATGTTTTCTTCCCATTTCTATCTTTTTCAGTACAAATGAAATAGACATGTAAGTGTTGCCCTAGAGGCCCCATTCAGACTTGAACAAAACCAGACTGCAAAACTCCTTGTCATTGACATTATCTTACATAGTTCTTCATTCACTGCTACATTGTCTATGCTCCCTGTCCAGCTCTAATTTCAGTGATTTGTTGTGCAGGGTCGAGTGCATCCCCTGCATAGTCACCTGTGCACAGTGAAGATGACCCGAGCTCCCAGAAAGTCTGGGTGTTCAGACACAAACTGCCTGGTCACATCCTGATAGGTCTTGAGGCCCCAGGCTCTGTCATGTGTGCTCCCATCCAACTCGTACGTCTGCACATCAGCAACAAACATTCAACAAAAAGCGCATCGTCTTGAAAAGGATTGATCAGCGCAACCTGAGCGGATTTCTATAACGGTCCTAATGACTCAATCAAATGACACGATATTGACTAAATGAAAGGACACACAAATGACACACTAAAACAGCATAAACAATGTAGGTGTTTATATAGGCTGGATATTTACCTCAGGAAGCAATGCCCTCAGTTCCAGATACATGCAATTGTCCAGGTACAATTGGTTCAGGCCCTCATAGTAATAATCCTTGAATACTGGAGCATAGGTGACTAGTCCCCCAGCTGTAAGGAAGGCCTGCTCAAACCTCTTCCAAACAATGTCTTGGTTGGGATAGGCATCCTCCGGGTCCTCAGTGAAGAGTGTGAGGTTTCTAATGAGGCTGTACCGTCAGAAGGGACCAGTTTAAAAGGAGCGTGCATGAAAAAGTATAGATACGCGTCAAACAGAATATCTAATCTGTTCTCCATCAGATACATGAGACTTACTCACGTGAGCAGACCTCACGTGTTATGACACTCAAACATATGTAATATGCAGATTTAATTAATTGTATATTTAATGACTTATATAATGATGTATTTAATGACTTATATCATTCTGTATTAAATTATGTCTTCAATGACGCATTTAAAGACATATATTGATGTATATAATGACATATATATCGATGAATATAATGACGTATTTAATGACTTATATAATGACGTAAATAATCATGTATATAATGCCATTTTCCTTCTCCCACCTGTTGTCAAAGTTAGTTGTGTTGTGGGTCTTGTCTCTCAGCGTCTTCAGTAACACCCAGGAGGAGCAGAGAGGTATTCGTTTGGGCTGCCAAGAGGAGAAAAGGAAGCGGACAGACTGGTCCTCTGTGAAGCACAGATAGCAGTGTGGCCGATACGTCACATTCCTCACCAGCCACTCCACTCCCACCATGGAGAAGTCATGGATGTGAAGTGCTGCTCCTAAAATAAGAGGAGGTGATAGAGCATGTGGGATGATAGAGCATACATGGATGCCGCATGGGGGGACGAGGCTGGGGTCTGTTTGGGTGCAGCTGTACCTTTGGGCATCCTCTGCAAGAACCTGTAGATGGGACTGCGCTGGATGAGAGGTTTAGCCTTGAAGAAATGCATGGCAGGGGGGAAGTCAGAACTCGCCATTTCTTGCTCCTTCAGCTTGTGCAGCTGTGCACTGAGTAGCAGCTCAGCTTCTGTCAGCAGTAGCTTTCCCCCTGTTTGCTGGGAGGCCTCCTTCTGCATCAGAGACTCTCTGAGCCCAGGGTCAGGGCTACCAAAGCATACAGGCAACCTGCTCAGCAGCAAAGACATCACAACCACTGTGTGGATCTCTGGCCAGGGCATCGTACTCATGGTATGACCAATAAAGGATGTCTGGCACTGCATAAATTAGGTAGATGTGAAAAAGAAGAAAACATGTTAAAGGTGAAGTGTTGGATTAACAGACTGTGTTTAGTTTGGGAAATAGAGAGTGATGTACCTCAGATGCCCAAAAGGCAGTTTTAGCATGTGCAGCCCTATTGAAGGCTGGGTGGGATGTCCAACCTTATTGGCGGATGAACCTGTGGGAATAATATGAGTGCTATTCAGGAAAAGTTACTGAATTCAAATAGTATTAATTCTTCCCAACATGGGATACGGATGAGTGTCAAGTTAGACTGCTTTTAAGTTTAGTTACAGAGAACAGAAAGACAAATGTGTTTGAAAAAATGTTAGCCGGGTTGTTTTGAATATTATAAACAGCAAAGTGTTATCGCATTACTTAAGCCGAATGCCTCAATACAGCTGCCTGTGCATAGATAATAATTATTTGGGACTATTTGGGGAGTATCTATATCCTTCTCTATGGTTAAAGCCTACAGCACCTGCATGAGAAACAGAAAACAAAAGTACTTAAACTTCCCCATTTGTTTTTACAATTTCAAATATATTTATTACACACGATTACGTACGAATAATTTCCGAAGCATTGCACACACACATCTGAGATAACAGCTTAAACCGCAAAGTAAAAGGTAGCTAACGTTATTATCCATGGCAAAGTAGATAGTATCTGATGTTATTATCACAGGCTGACAGAAATGTGACAACAAAGGCATGTGTATAATCTCTATACACTTAACATCTGGTGGTTTCAATTAGTTACTTGCTAACTTACTAATTTCTAACCCGCTAATATTAAGCATTAAGAATAGCTACCTGTCCTATAGAAATTGTTTTAGATTTTCCTACAGAAATTGTCTGTCAGTAGTCTGGCCTGGTTCTAATCGTAACAAAGATTACACCAGCTGTCATCAGTAAACCTACGTTGGAGCAAGGTAAATTCATAATAATAGTTTAAGTTTACGGTTAGGATCAACATATTTAATGGATTGACAATGTATGGCATTTATTTATTTTCAGATTGTTGTTCAGTTTAAAGGGCTTCGCGATGGTTTACCCGTAGGTGATTGTAACAGCAATTTGAAGTGCGTCGAGACCTTACACAAGCGAACAGATCAGATCGTTCGGAACAGATCATGTTCATGTACATTGAAGGACCTAAACGTTTTGTCAATGTTCCTGAACATATTCGTTGTAACCAGAATTTCAATATTCACCTCAACACTAAACAAACCTGTCCGCGAAATGTATGGACGAATTGGTACTCCTATATTGCCCTACAACAACACTATAACAAAAAAGCAGTTCCTTTGAGTTCCGTAGCCTGTAAGCATATCTCCAATACTAGCTTCACAAGACGTATTCTGCTAGCAGCACAAACGATGACGTCACTTGTGTATGTTTAGGACTTCAAAATAAAACTCGACATTTGAAAACATTGCGAGTTGATTCAAAATACATGAAGTTGCAATCAGTGGGCATGTTATAGTGCCTCAAAAAAAGAAAAGAAATAAGTACTGAATGCAGTTCCGCATTGTACCACAATACAATACACAAAATAATTATTAAAATAATATTAGTAAATTACACTGATCTGACCACAATGGAAAGTATAATGTTCCGACTGCTACTCTCCTAACATTAGGCTTATAATGAAAACCCAGCCACACTCAAGTCATGTCACATTTATCATGTCTGTATCATGACTCATTTTACTTGTGGAACATCTCTCATCTAAGGCTTTCTCTTGCCACTTTCTCTTCTACATTTATGATGCAGAAAACGTTATTGTTGCATTACATTTCTCCAGAAGTAAATATTAGAATGCAGAATTTAGGAGGACGGCCTGCAAACTCTGAAGACGGAATTACAGATCATCGAAAACAATGTTGGATCCTAACACAAATATCTTCTTACGTAACCCACATTTATCTTGAGCATCAATGGCTTCCTGCCCCTGAAATAATTGACTTCAAAATTATTCTTTACAATGCGGTAAATGGTATTGGACCCATTCTTGTTTGTAATATGTACATTTTAATGTACTTTGAGATGATGCTTGTTTAATGAGTGTGTAAAAACGTATATGGGATTAATGATAAAAAAATAGATTGTTATTTTATCTACTGTTGTTATTTGATCTATTTATCGACTTTACCTATACTTTACTTACTTAATAGAATTATCAGCACTCGTTATTAAACCAGATGCCCAGCACCAAATATACATTATTTTGAATCTTTTTAGGAATTATAATGAAATATTTGATTAAAGGGGAAATATGTAAGATTATCCCTGTACATCTAGCATGAAAACAAGCAAAAAGGTATTGCAGTACATCTTAATTAATTAAGTTAATCTGTAAATAATCGTTTTCTACTAAATTGATCTGAGTGCCTGATATTTTCCCCTTCTAAACTCTCTCGCCAATCCGTCTATCTGTTTGCACTGACTTGTAATGTCATTATACTCGTAGTACTATTCTTCTAAAACTAAACTACCCTAGGCAAGTTAATAATACTTTGGTCCCGTTTGATAAAGGAAGACGAGCAGACAAGTCGGTTTATTGTTTAGAGGAAGGATTCTACAGTGTGCCCTATAAGAATGATTTTTTTATTACAACCTACCTGCGTGTTTACATGTTCAAAATAAATGTTCGTGAAAATTATGTAACAAATAAATATTCCTTTATGTACATGAACGTATTCATTTATTTTTCCAAGGTGGTTGCAATGCTGTGACAAATAATTGATTTTACTGGTGTTCAATCATTTGGAATATTGTAAACATAGTATGCATTTTCACAGACGACTCTTATTTTGAAATATAAAATGATCCATCGCAAGTGGATGGAAAGGCTTGTAGAATCAGAACGTCAATAGAGACTATACGCCCATACGCAAAGCACCAATTTTTGTCTGTTTTTAGACAAATGCCAGATTTTCGGAATGTTCACGAATGGTCCGGAGTACAACGAAATTAAATCAAGAATGATGTAAAGAAACTCGTAAATTTAATTTATCAAATGGGTTTGCTATTTTAAAAAAACATGTAGGCTCTTTATAGCGCTTGCGAAACCGGGGATGAAAGTAACACCTTTTGTTTGAGCGTCAGTAACTCAGTGGTTGTTGGTGCTAGGTCTCTCAAACTTTCATTCATAACATCTATTATACAGTCACATATTATGTGATTAAGTGTCAAATATAGAGTTACATTTCTAAAACCACAATGAGTTGTAACCAGGGGCGTGTTTTAACACCCACACTTTTCCCGATTAGAGGGTTCAACACCCACACTTCGTTTTTATACTTAATAAACAAACCACATTCATCCCCTGCACTTTTGAAGAGCTTGCTACGCCCCTGCTAGTAACACAAGCTGGGGATAATGTAACAATGAGATGCAATTTGCTTGAAAAAAAAAAAGATCCAAGAAGAATAAAGAAGACATTGTTTTGAATAAGCTGTTGGTGTGTGGCTTGTATTCCTGAATGCGCATGTGTGACACAATTGTGGCAAATGTAGACGGCTGCCCCTGGAGTGCTGGCTTTGTGTGCCCAGAACTGACAGTTTGCACACTTGACCCACATTTCCTTTGGTCTCAAGTTTCCAAAGTGTTTCAGGTGTCCCCTATTTGAGTAGCATACGGAGAACAAAAGACAAAACTTGATTAATATTGAGGCTTAAGCGTAAATAGGTAATTTTGTGATCTATTTGGAACAATACCATAATTTCACTCTCAAACTTCATATACCATTTCTCTTTTTTCTTATTTACCAACATTTACATTAAAATAGGCCTAATAAGTTCAAACTCATCACAGCTAGAAAGGATACAGCTTTTCTCAATTTGAACATTGATTTAGCAAGTCAATACCCCTTTCCTTAAACTCATATCTGTGTAACCTATGATCCAAATAAAGTTTCAAGTAGAGCTGATGCTGAGCCCCTAAACCTTCAGTAACTCACATTTGCCTACACAAATATCAAAATAAAGTTTTGTCCACTTTTAATATACCAAAGCCAAACATTTGAGGAAGTATGTCTTACAACAAAACAACATATTAGGCAGTTTGTCGGCCTGAGCAAATTGAATAGGTCAGCTTGTTGAAATTTCCAAGAAATATAATTTTCCCTTGCTTTGAAATTGACAGTGAGAAATTGGAGCTCACGATTACTAGGCCAGCCTAAAGGAAGCTAGGCTAAATTGTTTTGAGGAAGAAACAATTCTTAATTGAAAATACCTTTGTCAAAACATTTACATCCTAGTCTGTGGCCCTACTTGGGGGCATTGTATGCACCGATACATAACATCCCAGAGGTTCTCAATTGGATTCAGGTTTGGGACAAGTCAGTGGCATCAATATCTTCATCATCCAGGAACTGCCTACACACTCTGGCCACATGAGGCCAGCATTGTCCTGCACCAGGAGGAACACAGGGCCCACTGAACCAGCGCAAGATCGGACGACGGGTCTGAGGATTTCATCCCAGTACCTAACAGCAGTCAGGGTACCATTGGCTAGAACGTGGAGGTCTGAGCGACCCTCCAAGGACACCACTCCCCAGACCCATCACCAAACCACTCATGGATGATGTGGCAGACTTTCACCACAATGTATCCAGGCTCCTTCTCGTCTGTCACATGTGCTCAGTGCCAACCAGCTCGTATCTGTGAAGAGAAATGGGCGTTAATGGTGGACCTCCCAGCTCTGGTGTGCTCTGGGCTGTAAGCACAGGTCCCATTAGAGGACATTGTGCATTCATGCGTTTCTCACATTTTGGTCAGAAACATGCACTCCAGTAGCCCGCTGGAGGTCATTTTGAAGGGCTCTGGCAGTGCTCCTCGCACATTAGAGCAGATACCAGTCCTGCTGCTTGGTTAATGCCCTATTACAGGCCTGTTCAGCTCTCCTTGTGTACCAGCCCATCTTCCTGGGATCTCCTCCATGCACCTGCGACGGGGCTGGGAGACAGCAACCTGAAGGGGCAGCAGGTACTGCCTCATGCCACCAGTAGTGACATGGACACTAGCAAAACCACAATCAGTCATGAAGGATAAGGAGAGAGCAATTGTCGTGGTCACCACTGGAAATCCCTGAAGTTTAAGTGACTGGGTGTTATACTATGATTACGTGTTTCCCCAAATTTTTTTGGAGCAGTGTAGTTAGTTAGTTAGTGTAATGGTTGTATTCTATCGATCAGTTCTCCAGATTAGTGCCTGTACACGATGAACACAGATTTGTAACATACAAGACCACTTAAGTCGGTTGTATGTTATTCTTATTGATTTTAAAAGCTAGAAGATTGAGGGCCGCTGAACACAAACCACATTAAAAAAAAACAATTTTAGTTGTTAATGTGTTTGAGATGTTTGTCATCCCAGTGATCCCCTACCAATACAAAAACTATATAGATTCTATTTTTTCTGACACAAATTTGAATTTTCCATTATTGCTTTACCCAGGGCGGGAAAGCGAAAGACGATTGACAATACGCTTCACAGCGACATAATAGGCTGTGACAAAATTTTTGTTTACAAATGATTAAAAAAAAAACATTTTCAGTGATGCAGTAGCAATTCAAACTCCAAGACAAGAGCTGTACCCTTTGAAAGATTGTCCACAGTGCAAAAGAAATTTCATGAAAATAAAGCTCCGGAAAGCCGCAGCAGAGCCGTTAAAGAGCCGCATGTGGCTCCGAAGCCACGGGTTGCAGACTTCCCATTTTCATGATTTCCAATAACATTAAATGCCCATTAGGTACATGTGTACAAATAAAGTCTTACATTCCTGTAATTACACAAGAATTATACCTCAGGCAACTCGTGGACTGCATTCCCTTGATAAGCCAAAGCAACTTCCAGGCATATAACCCAAGCATACTTTTCCCCTAACAAAACATAAAAATAAATAAATAGATAAAATCAGCCCACTTCAATTCGGAAAAAGTTATTTATTCTAAGAAATGTACAGTATAGAAATACTTCAGTCCATTTCCAAAATAATCTATGTCAGTCAGATAAGAACTTGTAAACATCACATAAAAATTTAACATACAGGGTTTCTTTTCAATGCCGCCATGCTACTGAGGTAAATGTCAACTGCTTAAAACAAAAACAACCAGACATCACATTTATATATAAAAAAAAAAAAACAGGTCAAAATAAATGTACACATTTTATAGAGCAAATAAATATGATTCACATTTTATCAAATCTATATGTTTACTAGTGCAGAGAAACTGATGACAGCAGAGAAGCGTGAAGTGAGTGGGATTCAGACTACAAAGCGGAGACGGACCCAAGCTGCAGAACAGTATCGCACCCTCAGACAATTTACATCTACACTGTCCTTCATATGTTGTGCAGCGCAAATGAACACTCTACTTTAGAGAAAGCCTCATCTAGCATTTACAAAAAAAAAAGCTCCCAAAACAGCAATACACCCTTGTCCAGTATGGTGGGACAAATCTATCTTGTACAGGGTTATTTCCATCCCAAGTCGCTTTTGCCAACGCAGCAGCTATTCTTCCTGGGGTCCACGAGAGAGAAAAAACACCACAAGGACAGTAAGAATAAACTCTTCTGAAACTAAAACACAGAAATCGTCTCACGGCTTCCATTAGTTTCCTGTGATAATCCCTCATCGAGCACATTTCATTTTAAAGCCACAAGGGACGACGCTGTCAGATCGATGCTGTGGACTGCAAACAAAACAGAACCACAGGTTACAGGTTTCAGGTCCCCCCGCCCCCCCCCGACAGGAACGCAAGCCATCTGTACAGCTGCTGTGGCAAGGCCCCCCCCCAATTTTTTTTTTTTAAATAGAGGGCGTTTCTGACAACCTCCGACAAACGCCAATTCATCACATCCCCCATGTACATCCAGTAACTTGACAATCAGAAGGTCCTGTGGACATTTTGTAACAACGGTAGTGTATGGAAGGTCATACGTGTGCTGGACTCAAGTGAATGGACTTAGCGGGGACCAGTGGACTGGCAATGAGGTAGATTCATGTGTTGCCATCGCTCTCTACTTGTGGGGCTCACCGGGCCACTTTCAGACGACAGGAGAAGACGAACATTACCTCCATTCATGCAGATCTATTACTCAAAAGACACAAATCACTCACCAACACAAGGAGGCAACGACGAAGGAAAACCAACAGGAATGTTGAATAACTCAATTACACGTCAGTAAAATAAAAAACAAAAAGATGGTAGTAAGCGAGATCACTGTTTTCAAAATGACGTTGGATAATACACATTTAAAAAAAAAAACGTATTGGTTGAAAGGGTTCTTCACATGAGGTTGATTCATTTAGCACAATTCCAGTCATATTTTCTTGTGTTGCTTCTCCTTCAAATAATTCATTAAAATACCCGTATAAAACTGTACACCCTGAGGACATTAAGTTCATTGAATTGGGGAGGAGGAAGCACTGACGTGAAGAAATAATCAAGCAGGGGTGTGATTATGGAACCAATATTTTCCATTACAAATAGAATAATAACATTTACCACATGAGGAGCAACAGCAGGACTACCACTTAAGGTAACATTTTTCAACAAAACATTTGGAATGCAATATATGTCAGTGAGACAGCATGACTTTACCGGGGATGGAAGGATGACAACGTGACACTAGACACTGTCAGTGAGACAGCATGACTTTACCAGGGATGGAAGGATGACAACGTGACACTAGACACTGTCAGTGAGACAGCATGACTTTACCGGGGATGGAAGGATGATAACGTGACACTAGACACTGTCAGTAAGACAGCATGACTTTACCGGGGATGGAAGGATGATAATGTGACACTAGACACTGTCAGTAAGACAGCATGACTTTACCGGGGATGGAAGGATGATAACGTGACACTAGACACAGGCTGATTTTTACTGATGTTCACTGTGTCGGCACAAACTAACCAGCCGGACAAGGGAGTGTGAAAAACCAACCAACAGAGCTCTCCACTAACTGAGACAGAGGTCAACTACAGTGGCGTTACACTCAACGCATTTCCATATGTACACACGACAACGAGCACCAACATCAGATAACAAGGCCACTAAATTCCAGTATGTGTAGACCATCCCTAGTGCATAGCAGAGAAGGCTCTCCGCAGGTCTGGACAAATCAAAGACATTCTTATAGATAAGAAGGCAGCTTTGAAGGATGCATAAAACGCCACCAGAACTAAAGCAACAAGCTGTGTTTCATTGGTCCTCCCCCCAGGGGGAAGGTCGCGGTGCTGCTCAACCACACATCTAACGCATTCACACATACATTCAACAGGAAGGAAACAAAGGCTACTACAAGGCCCGTGTGTCTGTCTACAGGATCCTGAGGACAGCTTCTCTGGCCTTTCAGTACCTTTTCCATTTTTCCCTCTCTACACCTGAGTCTACAAAACACAAAAACACCAGTGCACTCCTTCTCCCCAGATAATTGTAGCCCCTTCAGCAGACCATCAGAGGGGACCACCTCGGTCCACAGAGCGTGTCGTGGGGGGGGGTGGGGGGGGCTTCCGGTAGACAAACCCGCTGACTACTTGCACTGTTAAGACATGAGAAGGATCTCCAGATGTTCTCGCAGGCCTGGGATGCGAGAGGGGGAATGGGCTGTACACCGCCTGAACCAGAGCGGCAGTTCACTAGCGTGAAGATGAACAGAGGCAGTTTGGGTTCTGCACAAAGCAGACATCCCAGACGAGCAAAGAACTCATTTCCCTAAAAAGATTCTGAAATAAATACATGTCCCTTGTCTGCATGCAACGGGTCCGTAGTACCTCCAACACAGAGCCCTAAAGACATCCGTTCCACAGCAGAAAACACCAAGGCCCCAACAGCACAGTCAGAGTTAAAGGCTTATGACAGAAGACAGCCGGGTAAACAGGTAGGTTGACGATACACAGGCACTGCTTTCTGAACAGGTTTTGTTGCTTTTATCCTTTACCTGGATTGTGGGGAAGAGAGGAGAAACAGCCAGTAAGATTTGTTTTTGGAAACATTATTGATAGCGCTTTTCCCTCTTCCATATGATCTGTCAAAGTCATTTAAACAAATGCTAGATACCTACAGTGAAAAACCAAGTCTTAACAACATTTAGTCATAGTCATCACAAAACTACCTCTAACTGGGGTCCTGATCGTCATAAAATGCCTAATGCAAAAGTGCTGTAATCGTTTCATTTGAAAACTGCCTAAAAATAATCTGTTAGAACTTCATAAAACACTTCCTCCTCCATTTTTAAACGACTTACCCTACTCCCACAGGGTTCCTCAAACTTCCTGTTTACTGCTGGGACCACTGGAAGGCATCTGCTGCCTACAAGATGACATAAGACGCAGCATCAGTAACCCCCTTTGGACTGCGGCTGGACAACACGAAGGGCAGGGACCCTCCCGGCGTAGCTCTTACCCTGGGTGAAGGAAGTGTTCCGGCACCAAGTCTCTCTGCTGAAGCATCATGCCCTGGAACTGGCCCCCAGCCTGGGGGTGTCTGTACACGGGCATGCGGTTGGGCCCCGGGGGAAAGGGCAGGTGCTGGGGCCGCTGCAGGGCCTCCATGAGGTGTGGGTGCGGCCTCTGGGGGGCGTAGTGTCCGTCGGGGTAGCCGGATTGGCTGGGGTACGGCACGCGAGAAACCATGTGAGGAGGCGGGGCGCCCTGCCTCATCCCGGGATGCATCGCCCGGGGGTCATACAGGAAGTTGGTCACAGGAGGGGGTTGGGCACTGCGACGGCGGGCGGCAGCGTTGTGGCTGTCCAGGTCCAGGATCTCCTTGGGGCTCTCCGGCCGCTCGGAGCTCTCCTCCACCTGAACGGGCTGGGGCTTCACCGGGCTGCCGGGCTCCCTGCCCTCCCGCTCTACGGAGCCTCCACGGGGGCCCTCGGGCAGGGGGCTGGGGGACATCAGGCTGCCCCCGGAGCCCTCGGAGCCCAGGGGTGAGCCCATGCCACGGCTGTCCTTCAGGTTCCCGTTGGCGTTCCCGCTGACGCCAGGCAGGTAGGTGTTGGAGGGCATGGGGTGGCGAGGGTGGAACTGCCTGTGCCACTCCTCCGAGGGGTACCCCCCACGGCTGTTGCCCTGAGGCATGGGGTAGAAGGGCTGCTGCTGGTACTGGGGGTACATGTTAGGGTGGCCCTGGGGAGCCTGCTGTTGCGGGGCCATGTGATAGGGATATGCCGCCCCCTGCTGGTGGTAAGCGGGAAAGCGGCCAGCGTTGCCGTGGGGGTTCATGGTCGGGGGCATAGCTTGGTTTGGGTAAAGCTGTCGACCGGACGGGGGCACGGGTCTGCCCATGGGTTGGGCATAGTGCGGATGGGGCGGACTACCCATGCCATACTGACCCATGGCTCCATTCTCCTGGGCCTGGGGAGGCATGGCTGGGTTGTGACCCGGTGCTGGTCCCCTCGGACCCGGCCTACTCGGGTTACCCAACTGTGTCTGTTGTGCATTGGGACTGAACGACTGCTGTTTATAAACGCCGTTTGGAGGTCCAGACTTAATCAGGCTAGGGTCCCCAGCGCGGCCTCCAGAGTCCCTCCTGTTAGTGGGCTCGCTGGGCCTTTGGTCTCCGTGCTCGGCCGGGCTGGGCTGGGGTGGCAGCTGGGGGGCAGGGTGGCTGGGGGGCAGGGAGGTGAGAGGGGCGGGCTGGGGCATCCCGAGCATGGGGCTGGCCTTTGGACAACGTTGAGGGGGATTCGCGTGAGGCGACTTGTTCTCGGAGTTCGGGGGGCTTGGAAAGCCTTGCTGTGGGGCGATCTGACTGATGTGTTGAGGGATGTTATGTGGCGGACGGGAATTCTCAGGGATTGGCTGCAAGGGTTTCTGGGTGGTATGCTGCGGAGCATGCTGGGAGTGAGGTGCATTGTGGGGATGAGGGGGCTGTGGGCCACAATAAACAATGGGAGGATTGTTCTGTTGAGGGGGAGTCTGGCTGACAGACGGCCCTCGGCCCTCCCCCTCCTGGTTGGCGGTTGTCTCAGCACCCCTCTCCGGTGGACCACCCCAGTTTGGAGCGGAGGGGCTCTGCACACCCCCAGCGGAGCGGCCGGGAGCCTCGGAACTGGAGAAGGAGGTGCGCTCGTGTTCAGAGGGGATGGAGGAGAACTGTGCTGCTGCCTGGATGCTGGACGTTTTGGGATCTGATGTGGAACCTGTCCGGAAGAAAGAATATACTGAGTGGAAAGTTGATCTGCCACACAACCCATTTACACTTTGAAGGGGCGGCTCTACAGTCAGTGACTAACTGAAAATGGTCACATTCATTCAGATTCCCAAAATAATGTGGTTTGAGAAACAGGTTGAGTTCATCCTGTAAATATCCTTCTGGCTAGGGAAGCCGTTCAACCCTCAAAGCAAGTCGTGAGACTCCTCATAGGACTGATGAATATTTAATTAGTCACTTACTGTGAAACATAATGACTAACAGAGGTGAGGGGAGGGAGTTGACGTATGAAATAACACGACAGAACCAGAGACGTCCTTAATTAAGGGGTGGACGTTCATGAAGCAGGCAGGGCCGTTCCTACCTTGGGGTTGCAGGTCCGCGTGTGGGGTGGGCAGGCTGTCGGGCCCATTGTCTCTGGCAGGACGCAGCAGTTGAATTTCAGGGGGAGGGGGGTGCTGTGAGGGGTGAGACGGAGTTGGTGCGCTGCCAACCCCCTGTGGGGGCTGCGGCTGAAAGTTGCCCGCGTGCTGGCGAGAGGAGCCAGCGGGGAGTCCGGTGGAGGAGGCCGACAGCTGCTGCAGAGCGATCATCTCTGGGCTGTCCAACATGGAGGCCAGACGCTGCCGGCCGTCCTGATGAGGCGCGGGGGGGCGCAGGGCCAGGGGCCCCGGGGAGCCGCTGACACTAATGGGCATCCGGTACGGGCCGTTGGGGTGAGGGGGGTACCCCCCGGGCTGCTCCGGCCAGGCGTTGGGGCCCAGGGGACGCGGAGCCCCGTGGTTATAGGGGTGCTGCTGCTGGTGAGCCGCGCTGTGGCCCGGGACCCCCGGCCCGCCTGGCCTCTCTGGGCCTTGGTGGTTCCCCCCCGACCAGACGGCCACGCCGGGGTGGAAGGCCGGGTAGTTGTGTCGCGGGGGGACGTCCGGCCCGGGGAAACGGTTCCCCCCCGGGTGCATGGGGTGGCCGTCGTTGCACCGGCGCGACGGATACACGCCGCCTTCGGGCGTGGGGGTGCAGAGGCCCCCGGACTGCAGGGCCACAGGGCGGGGGCCCAGCGAGGGGCCGTGGGTGGGACCCATGTAGTGGTGCTGCGGCTGGAGCGGACGGCCGTCGGGACCCATCTGGTAGCGGGGACCAACATAGTGGCCTTCCCTCATGTGAGGCTGGAACACAACAGCAGTTTTTCAGCGCAACGGCACAGCAGGAAATACATCCCACCTGAGAAACAAAACCCTCCTCAGCCGAGGCCCCCGGTAAGGAACACAACCTACCGGGAGGTTGTAATGCTGAGGCCCGCGGTGAGCCGTGGGATCCCCGGGCCGGTGGCCCTGTCCAGGGTGGGGTCGAGCGTAGCGGGGGTCCATGGCCATCCTCTGGCCGTACAGGTGAGGCCCGTGGGGGAGCTGCTGGACAACATACAGCACATCTCCATTCACATGAACGACTTCAACAACTAACATGACTACGATGTTCACAAGGTCCCGCGGGACATCTCGCGGCTCCCGTTGGGTAAACGGCCGTAATTCGGTCAACATCTACGGCAGGATCAGGATGCAGGACTTATCGAAACGTTGCCCAAACCTGGCCAATGAAAGCAGAGCTCCTAGTCACCTGTTGAGCTGGGAGGTATAGGTTCCCAAGGTGGGACATGCCATGGTGGTGGGTGGGTCCGTTGGCCCAGTGGGGGGGAGGAGGTGGCTGGGCCTCCTCCATGGGAGTGCTGCCCTTGCCCCCTGGGTGCGTCCGCTTGCGAGAGGCCTGCTCGGTGGCTCGGATCAAGCTCTCGGGCCCCGCCTGTTTGGGGCCCCTGCTCCTCCTTTTCTCCTTGCGCTCCCGCTCGCGGTCCTCGCCGCTCACGTGGAACTCCTCGTCCGTGTCGCCGTCCTCCGACGGGAAGTGCTTGAGTAGCGCCCGGCTGAAGCAGCGCTCCAGGGACTCGGCCATGATGCTGTACTCTGGGGACACAGGGCTCATTCATCAGGCCGGTTAAACAGCAACATCGGCAGCACACACGTCCGCTAAGAGCCCAAGCCAAGTTGGCGCCAGCATCGGTCAGCAGGCTGACCGGGTCAGAGGGCTGTGGTGTGGTTGACCCCTGACCCCGGGCCTGTCCCTGGGGAGGGAATTCAGACGAACGGACGGGGCCTGGAATGTCTGGTTGGCAGGCAGGGCACGGCAAGGTCCTCCACACCGAAGCACGGCTCAATCACTCCCCATTCATCACTGTCACAGAGCCCCGGGCCACACAGACCCGCTCCTCCACAAAGACGTCTACCGTCCTCCGCTCCTCAATGGGCACTTAGTCAAATTGATCTTGATCCCGATCTGTTTTGCACTCATAAATCAAGTCAAAAACAATTTGGGGGACATTGTACTGAGAGGAGGTGAGTACTGTCTTCCCCATTGTACTGAGAGGAGGTGCATATTTACCACTGTCTTCACAATTGTACTGAGAGGAGGTGTGTACCGCCTTCCCCATTGTACTGAGAGGAGGTGTGTATTTACCACTGTCTTCACAATTGTACTGAGAGCAGGTGAGTATTTACCACTGTCTTCCCCATTGTACTGAGAGGAGGTGTGTATTTACCACTGTCTTCCCCATTGTACTGAGAGGAGGTGTGTATTTACCACTGTCTTCCCCATTGTACTGAGAGGAGGTGTGTATTTACCACGGTCTTCCCCATTGTATGAGAGGAGGTGCGTATTTACCACCGTCTTCCCCATTGTACTGAGAGGAGGTGTGTACCGTCTTCCCCATTGTACTGAGAGGAGGTGTGTACCGCCTTCCCCATTGTACTGAGAGGAGGTGTGTATTTACCACGGTCTTCCCCATTGTATGAGAGGAGGTGCGTATTTACCACCGTCTTCCCCATTGTACTGAGAGGAGGTGTGTACCGTCTTCCCCATTGTACTGAGAGGAGGTGTGTACCGCCTTCCCCATTGTACTGAGAGGAGGTGTGTATTTACCACTGTCTTCACAATTGTACTGAGAGGAGGTGAGTATTTACCACTGTCTTCCCCATTGTATTCCATGCAGTTCTCAAACATGAGCTTGACGTCAGACACAAACTCCTCCTTGGCAATGTACTCCCCTTCGTTCAGCTTCTTCTCGATGGTGGACAGATCCATCGGTGTCTGAGGAACAGCAGAGAAAAGAAAAATGGACAAGAGTGACATATTAAAGTAAAGACGCTCCGGGAAACGGAGCCAATAACCTGGCAACGCCCTGCCATGTGTTCCCTGTGGGGTCCACTCACCTGAATGACCTCATTATAGCTGGGGGCATAGGACTCATCCACAGGCTCCAGGAAGGGCCAGGCGTCCTTGTGGGCTTTCAGGGACTCCAAAACTGTGGAGGGAATCAACGTGAGAACAGAGGAAATCCATTACGCCCGAAGGAAATTTAGGGCCCATTAGTCAAGTAGGCCGTTAAACATTTGACAATAACACGATACAAGACAACAGAGAAGAAAGAGGGCATAAAGTCAGTACCTTTATACAACGCTGTGTAATCATCATCAATTTCATAGCTGAAACAAAAGAAACGTGTTGAAAACAAACCCCCACAGGCCGTGAGTAAGCCCACCGCGGACCGAGCCAACGAGGAAAACAGAGGGGGGTGCTTACAACTCCTTAGTCCGCCGCGCCCGGCGTATGGGCGAGTGGGGCTCTAGGTGCAGCAGTTCAGGGGGCAGTTCCTTCCCCTGGGATATCAACCAGGCCTTCTCCTCACGCAGCTTCCGCCGCCGGGCTCGCTCTGTGGGACGCCACGGGACGAGTCATTCAACAACCCGCATCGCGGGGTAGCATGCTAACGCTAGCGGTACTTTGGGTATCCCGGTTTCAAGGCCACCCGTTTTTGACCCGGTTTGGTGTATCCAATAAAAGCTGCGCACAAGAGACTGAAGGCGCCCAGAAGACTTTGGGAGGGCTTACTCGTAAGGAGCAAGAAAAGTGGAGCACATGTCATCTTTTACACAGAAACTGTAGAAATTAAATATAAACACGCCAATGTGAATTGTTACAGGGACGAGGGAATGGTTCAATTCACATGAGACCAAACCAATCCCATCATTTGGTCATTGATTCACCAGTGAATTAATCCTTTAAGTGACAGAGAGACAAAAAACAGAAAACCCCTGTGATTCAAAGCCCTCAACATTCCCCACCCTGATGCGGTAAAACACAGTATATTATACATGTTTATAACCCACAAACAGGGCATCGGAGAAGTAGAGACTTCCCTGCCTCCTCCCTTCAGCTCCACCACTCACCTTCCACGGCTTTGACCCTCTCTAGCTCCTCTCGGTGGCGCTCCTCCTGCAGCAGCAGCTCCTCCTCACGTCTCTGCTCCGCCAGCAGGGTCTGCCTGTCCAGGTCCTCATCTCTCTGTTTCTGATGCTCCACTTCAGCCAGGGCCTGCAGTGTGTCCTGGTCACACACACACACACACTGTCAGTCCACAGGGTCTTAAGAGGCCACTGTCCAAGGACACGAGAGGCACACATGCACGGGAACCAGAACACGTGCATGTACAGAACAACGCGGGAAAACACACATACACACAAAGATGGCGAGGGAGAGAGAGAGAGATTCTCACCTCCTCCTGGCTCACGCATTTCTCCGACAGCCGGTAGGAGCCCACTGGGGCTGGGTCCATCAGCCTCTGCTGCTGCTCGCTCTCCTGCAGAGGTGGAATAATCCAGATGAACACTAATAAGTGTCTTCATTATTCAGAGGTGGAATAATCCAGATGAACACTAATAAGTGTCTTCATTATTCAGAGGTGGAATAATCCAGATGAACACTAATAAGTGTCTTCATTATTCAGAGGTGGAATAATCCAGATGAACACTAATGAGTGTCTTCATTATTCAGAGGTGGAATAATCCAGATGAACACTAATAAGTGTCTTCATTATTCAGAGGTGGAATAATCCAGATGAACACTAATAAGTGTCTTCATTATCCCGACTCTGCCAAAGTCACACGCAGTCGCAATGATCAAGTAATGCATACAGAGCAGCCAATACCCACACAGGCCCAGGGGACCTGGCCCATCCTCTGTGCTCCTACAGCCGAGCTCCAGGAGTGACTGGGTCACATGCCCTCGGGGCAATCCTGGCTCCCCCTCCCCCACCCCCTGCCTCCCCCCTCCCAGGGGGTCACTGACTAACCAAACATATCAAACCCCTCCATGTTCCCAGTGCCATTTATAATCATAGGGAAACACAGAAGACGTGGGGGTGGGCCGTTACGTGTGTGTGTGTGTGTGTGTGTGTGTGTGTGTGTGTGTGTGAGAGAGTGCGCGCAATTGCAAACACACCACAGCTTGATGAAACAGCCTATATATTGTGGCAATTAGTGAGTTGGATGATTGACATTTTCAGTTCCATTGTTTTTGCAAGTAACACATCAGCAACAGAACGTTGCAGGAGGAGCAGAACCCTCTGACTACTGGAGAGACGTAGAGTAGTAGTAGCAGTAGAGCTCATTTCCCCAAATTATTTTGTGTTATGAATTCGTAATTGATTACACAAACGGTCTTCGCCAACAACACACACAAAACACTTTCAGACATTAGGGACATTTTAGTGAAGGGTTCTGCATCGTTTCCAAAGGCACCGTACATCCACGTCAGGGAAAGGGCTTGGCGTATCCGGTCAGAACCCACACCGGGCTTATGACTGGCCGGGCCTGTTAGACCAGCAGTGGCGGGTCCCGGCCCAGGAGACGGACTGCCTCCGGCGTTGCCACTAAACAGCTGGATAATCCTACAGCGCGGCAGGCCGTCCATCAGCAGGCTCCGTCCCTCCTCAAGGTGAGCGTCTGTCTTCCGTCAGCTCCTCGTCGAGCGGCGCCGACAGCCGGGGAGGTGAAGGCCGCGGCGCCGGAGGTCCCCCCGGCGGGGCGGGCTAGCGGGTCACGGCCCGCACCACCCTGGGAAGGGGATGTCCAGCCGGCTGACAGCCGCCTGGGCTTTGAAGGACGGGTCGTCACGGGCCCACGCCGGCAGAATGGCCAAGGGGCTTTTGACCGTCACAATTCACAAGGGCGAATGGGCTGCGTTGGGTTTCTATAGCAACAGGGTGGGCTGGGAGAGCAGCTGACAGCGGTTACACTGCTGCTGTGGCCACAGATACAGTCCGGCCACAGACATGCAAAGCAAGAGACATGCAAGGTCTTAAAAGGGAGACAGCTTGAACAGTTAAAACATCTCCTGATGGAATCACCCCTCCCGTACAGGGATCCACAGTGCCTTCATTTTACTCCCATTTTGCCTTACAACCTGGACAGATTATTTCTTTGCATGAAAAAAATGGCGGTTCAGCGTTAATATCTGAAATCTTCCCTTTTGTGCTCCTACGTCCCCTGATGAGCATGTGACTCGTTTCTTTTTAATTATGCACACACACGGTCTTTACAGAACAAAAAAGGTCAGCATAGATCCAGGCCCTAGCAACACATCAGCCCCCACAGTGACTGTCACACCAGCAGCAGCTGAGCAGGGGTTCAGGCCCACCGACAGACAGGTCAGACACACAGGCTTTGGGCAAAGGGCTCAACAGGGTTTAGAAGCTGCTGTTCCAGGCAAGCAGAGACCCGCCCAAACACACCGGGAGCAGCCAGCCTCCATTTCCCCACACCTCCAACAGGCCATTTGAGACACCAGGCAGAGAACATCAACTGACCCAGTCAGTGTCTGAATGAAGGGTGATGGCTTGAGGGGGAGGGGGGAGAGAGGGTCTGACCTTGTGCTCGATCATGCTACTGATCTCGGGGAGGAAGTTCTGACTGATGATGCGGTAGAGGTGCCGGTCCTGGGGGGATGTTTTGTCCTTGATGCCCTCGGCCAGACTGGCCCACTGCTCCTCCGTGTCACACACCAGGGACCAGGCGCCGCGCTCGCGGTCTGGGGGACGCACGCGGGAAAGATCAGTCGTCAACATCCAGTCAAACGGAGGATCACATCTAGATGGGAGGTTTGTCTCTCTGCTCACCTGTGCCTGAAGGCGGAGGGTCCGGTGAATCCTCATTCTGCACCTCACACTCCACCTCACTGAAACAGGACAGGCTGTTCAGCATTTACCACACACTCCGAAACAGTGAGGAAACTAGGCTTGCGGAACAAAGGTGTTGAATTAATGGCTTTCTCTAGAGGCAATTAGTAGTGAGTAGTGAGTAGAGAGAGGGGGAGGGAATAGCAAGCCGAGAGAAGCGAGTAGAGAGGGAGGGAAGGATAGGGAAGAGGGAGGGAAGGATAGGGAAGGAGGAGCCGGGAGAGAGAGAGAGGAGCCGGGAGAGAGGAGGGAGGAGCCGGGAGAGAGGAGGGAGGAGCCGGGAGAGGGTCAGTGTGTGAGTGAGTGGGTGAGATGGAGGGAGAGCCTGCTGCTAGTCATACATTAGCTGGATCTCCTCCACTTTCTTCTTCTTTGGCGGTCTTCCCCGTTTCCTCTTCTCTGGTGGTTTCAGCTCAGGGGGGTCACTAAGACAACACAGGGAAAACGACAGAAGCCCCATTTTACACCGAGCGTTAAGTAGGGTAGCTGTTACAGTAGTGACTCGCATGATTATACTCAAACAGCCTAGTAGAGGGCTATTCAGCGCAGTAAAAAACCCTACTCAAAAGGCTAACCGTGTAAGTGATTTATATAATACACAGTAAAGTAACGCAAATGTACACATTTTGTAGTTCCAGGTCAGCAAGCGACATGTGAACACATGGCTTTAGGTAAGACCAGGACTTCCCAAGATGATCCTGCCACCGCCCGACCCAGGACCACTTCAACCCAGACAGAATGCCAGAGAAACACCTTCAAAAGCTTTTGATGCGGAGCAAAAGGTCTTATTCTTTCAATGACTGCAATGTTTCAATGTCCTGAGGCAACAAAGCCATTCTTACCCTGACATGATTGGACAACCTGACATGATTGAAGCAACCACAAATTCAGATCTGTATATGCGCGTACCTCCCATTATAAAAGAGTATTGAGTGTGGCAGGACAGGTTCTTTAACAAAATCTAACCAGGACACAAATCGGATCATTTGTTCCCCCGGGTTCCCTCTCCACAGCCTGGTATAGCAGCACAACATTGACATGCCGTCCCCTCGGTTTGGATACAGTCAACCAAAACCCTCCGTCCAACCCGCTTACCAGAGTTGCACTCCTTTCCTGTTGACGGGCTCCTCTCTGTACATACGGGTACCATAGAAGTACCAGTAGAGGGCACCGCTCCCGTCCTGCCCCAGTGGCTCCACCCGCAGGCTGTCAGCGTCCAGGCCCTGGGATCAAACACGGCAAGGACTAACGTCAGGGCCAAAACGGCACTCCTCGGCCCGTCACCACCGGGAAGTCAACGCCAGCGAGGGCGTGGCCTCGAGAGTGTAACTACCCCCCGTAGTTACCTTGAGCAGGTCGAAGACATCCGGCGCGTCCAGCCGGTAGTCACACAGCCGATGCAGCAGCTCCACCTGTGTGCGCGGGCCCAGCTCCTCAAAGGGCCCCAGGCGCAGGGGGTTGGGCTTCCCCTCCTCCAGCTCCCAGCGGTAGTTGATGATGTCTTCCAGGTAACCACTGAACATCTGGGGGCTGGAGGGGGAGGGGTGGGTTGTGGGTGGAGCAGAGAACCCATATGGCAGCACGACCGTCGAGGAGTGAGGCGGTATGGGTGATGTAACGCTACAGAGCTACAGCTGGAGAGGACTAGTCAAGGGCTCCCACAACACTAGAGATGCCAGTTCACTTTTCCATGGATGACGCGCAGTCGTTAAGCTCCTGAAGTACATGTCATTCATTTTAAAACCCTTCCTGCTCTTGGTGTCAGAAGGCCAAAGGAATTGGCTTTGTATGGATACCAACATGTGGTATTAAAAGGAAGGTGGTACAACATCCACACAGTATTCAACCCAACACAAAGACCTTTGAAGACCCCATCGGTACTCGACAGTATGGCACACCACTATTCATTCATGAACGCCCGTCCTCAAAACGGTGCTTTGTGGGAAAGGCGCTACATAACGCCTCAGCGTCCAAAGCCCGTGTCCATTGTGACGGCGAATCGCACAGTAATTAAAGCCGCCATATCGCCGTCTCTCTGCATTTCAGTGGGTTTGTATCATTGTTCCAAGTTGGATGCTAGTAAATAAAAGTTGGTTCCGGGTCAGACCTGTGTTATTATTGTGGAACCCTTCAGTTCCTGCTCAGACACACAGAAACAAGGGCTTAGGGCTTAGGGCAGGGGTGACGCAACAGCACAAAAGAGAAAAGACCCCAGAAGAAAGGGCTTATCTTGAAAGGGCAGCGTGCACTTTCACACAGCTGCAGGCCCCCCACGACCCAGTCTCTCCCACTCCCCTGCTAACGCCAACCCCCCCCCCTCCCCGCGCTCTGCCGAAGCGTTTAACGCGTGCGGATGAAAAGGGCAGAGCCCCGCAGCCACCCCCAGGACGCCAGCGGCTGTCCGGTCCAATAAGGCAGGTTGTCCTGTTACAGCCCGCCGGCGTGTGGAAACCGGACCCGCCTCAGACCCTCCCACCCAGATCACAGGCTGACGGGGGCCGACCCTGGTAATGCTGATGGAGCAAGAACAGTAGCAAGGAGGTGGTGGTGGTGGTGGGCGGGGGCCCCTTCAAGGCTTGAACATTCATTTTGCTTTCCTGCGCTCTTCCCACTACCTCAATCTCATAGCTACTCATCAAGAACCCCCCCCCCCCCCCAGGGAATTTTTTTTCTACCCAAGCTTCCTTTTGTGAGAACTCACTCAATAGCAGAAGGCAGATCTGAACACAAGCTTTGCATATCTGATGTGCGCTACCTACAGGGTGAGCGAGTCAAACTTCCTGTGCGTTAGCATGTACATGCCCAAACGGGCCCCTGGATGCCATTAGCAGGACACACCAGCCTGGGAAGGAAGGCGAGGGTGAACGCCAGACACGTGTAACTCCAAGCCGAATATCAGCGAGGTGAACGTGGCGAGTCGGGGGGCCCGTACTCACGTGATGTCCGTGCGCTGGTAGCATCCTCGCAGCAGTGAGACCAGGAGTTCGGAGAGAAAGTGGAGGTCCGGCTTCAGCAGAGCTCCCTCCAGTTCCTAGCACACGGGGTAGACGGCAGGGGTACAACGTCAGCCATTTTGGAAGGCTCAGGAGAACAAAAACGCTCTCTCTGAAGTCTGCTTCGAACATCGAACGGTAGGAATTTGTCACGGGCAGTCGTGGCGCAACAAGCGGTGAGATCCCGCGGTGTTACGGATGGTCAGTGGGAAACCGTACCAGGTGAATTTAGGTTTCCATGCCAAAGCGAGACACAGTGAAACAAGAGCCGAAACGGGTATTCAAATATTGGAAATACTTCATTGTATTGTGACATTTTACCAAAAAAGTACCAAGGAGTATTTAAACACTGCTCCCTATGATAGAAAACAATACCGAGGTACTAGGTAACACTGCTGTTGCCAACCGGTTTGTGGGTACATGTTCCTGTAAGGACATTCTGTCATCAGTGCTTTCTGCTAGCGTAGAGCTGAGGTTCAAGTTCAACCCTGACCCCTCTCCTGCCCGGCATTGTGGGGCCACCATTGAAGGGTTATGAAGCGGCAGTAACCGGGAAAGCAAACTCTAAAGGCCCTGAAAGAGCCAAAGACAGACAGCAGAAGGAGCCCAAGGCCGCCACGCAGGCACGCCCCCCCAACCCTCCTTCACTGACCAACTGGAGCAAAGCACCCCACACCGTTACCCAGAATGCAGTGCCCTCCCCTCGGGATACCCAAAGGTCCTCAGCAACTGAACAGAGATGAGGGGGGGGGGGGGGGAGTCAAGGGCGGCTGAGAGGGCAAAAAATGCTAATGCAAGTGCTCCATCAGCCAAGTGTCCATTTCACTTAACCCCCCCTGCTCCACTTTCCCAGAATGCAAAGCGAGCCATCAGCATTGGCCATTCCCCTTCAAAAAGGAGTCTGCCTGCAGCTGACCACCCCCCCATCTCACACCGACCAGAGTCCGCACAAATCCCTCACTACGAGACACAATAACCAATTCTGTGCAAACAGGTTTTACCTCCACCCCAACGATCACCTCACCTCCCAGAAGGAAAAGCCCGCTGACAGTACGGAATTAACTCAAGGGTGAGGAAGCCCCTTTCATTGTGCAGCCTGACGATTGCTGCCTCTCTAGAGGAACGTGTGTGTGTGTGTCGGGTCACGGGGGTTCAGTCCACACACCTCCCGGCCTCGTAGAGACAAGGAAGCCAGAGGCCAACAGTCGACAGGATGAGGGAGGGAGAGACTGAAAAACAGGATCAGAAGGTTGTTTTCTGCTTTGGGGAAGAAACCCATCAGATAGTCACTCAGGAATGGTTCCTGCAGCAACTGAAAACATGCCAGAGGACCTGACAGGGCCGATCCTATCGTTCAAAACAGATTGCTGAGCAGCTTTTTAATGACCAATTTCAAAAGCTATTGATTCATCTTCTCAGTGGCAAACGAGTCTTATGGATGTACAGAACCATTCCTTATGAAGACATAGAGGGGAGGCTCTATCCAAATGAAGCCCTGGAACAGGTGGTAAAACCCAAAAACAACAGAGTTACAAGAAGGGAGCAGTGTGGTCGTGATACACACACACCAACCGACCAGTAATGCCTCTTTTAACCCTCAGGGAACAGAACCAGGAAACTAGTTGGGTCCAGAGTAGCTTTGCTCAATGTGATGATGGCACATCATAAGCTATCTGTATACATAGCATGACGAATAAATGTTCTGTGTGAGACATTGAGAGTCTGTGTGTGTGTGTGTGTGTACTGTATAGGTTATCACCCCGGAGGCCTCCCCCTTCCCTCTGTCGACAGGAGGACACAGATCCTGTGTCACGCTCCTTGAAACTTCCTGGTCCCATGACAGCTAGCCCCTGGGCCGGACAGGGCCCATACATCAGGGACAGGCTGCACTTTGATCACACTTCAAACCTGGGTCGGGGCCCAGACCAGTGGAGCAGCCCTGGATTAACACCACCTCAGTCCACCTTTGAAGTGCCAATTTCGGCAGCTCAAATGGCAAAGGAAAGGGAATTAATGTGGTGTGTGTGCCCTTTCTTCAGCCTGGTGGAGATCCATGGCGGGTTCCCCGTTAACAGACACTTGGCTTGATTAAGGGACAAGAGGCACATTCGCTGCAGCTGGAGCAATAAGCTCAAACTGCTGCGATGAAACAACCGCAGGGACACACCCTGCCCTCCAAGCCAGGCCGCCAGACAGGAACTACGGACCGCAGCTCAGCCTGACGGTGCGTGGGAGGTGCACACAGGACACGGAGAAAACAAGACATGAATGTCTCCAGTCCAACTTAAAAAGCAGGGTTAACATGTTGTTCACCGTGGCACTAGAACTTAACCAAGCAGGTTGATGAGCACCCCTCTGGTATGTCAATGCTAAGTCACTGTCGATGTGACGTGTCGGTGACATACAGTAGGGGATGTGACCGGTCCAGGCACGTCCTCTACTGCACTGACCCAAACCACGGAATCGGAATGCTCGTGCTCGCACGCCAGACACACTGAGAGGAGAGTGTGAGAGGAGAGGAGAGTGGGAGAAGAGAGTTTGAGAGGAGAGTGGGTGACGTCCTAGATGTCCCTGGCAGCTTCACCTGGAATCCAGTCCAAAAGGTTCACTTGCGGCATTCTGTTCCAAGTAAAGAGGCATGAGCATATCTGGGTTGTACAGCGTGAACAACCATTTCTTTTACGCAAGTGTTCTGAGCGTGTATACTCCTTCACACCTGACAAAGGAGGTGGGGGGAGACGGGGAAAGAGCAGTACCAATGCCCCGGGACATTAGAAAGCGGTAAGTATCTGTAATGAATTTGGATTTCAGTTTGTGTGCGGCCGCCCGTTGCATCAGAGAGAAGCATGAAGACACTTCACAGACATGACGTAAACAGAGCCAGAGGTGGGTTTACACCACAGGTCTGATGGATAAGAGCACAAAGGGCCCAGAGCTCTACGCTCCGCAGGCTAGCCTCTTCCCCAGATAACCATGGAGGGCCAGATGCCTCGCCCCTGGGGGCTGGAACATCTCAGCAACAGAACTGTCCCCTCTCCTAATATTACCAGGTAGGTTGATTTGGGAATACATTCCAAACTACAGCAACTACCTGGGAGCAACTAGAGTTAACCGCCTTGCTCAAGGAATCACATCAAGCAATTTCTGGTCACTGTTCAGACACTAAACCGCTTGACTAACTGCCGCCTGATGGGCCGGGTGGGGGCATCTGAGATAAAGGAAAGCAACTGGATTCTCCTAATCAACGTCATGTCCCAACGACAACGGGCGGTCTATTCCATATCTGCACCCAGTCCAGGAGCAGATGTCTATGCGGCTGTTTCGAGAGATCTTGGCGTGATAAGCCCTGCTGCTGGGACTGTATCAGGTCATTCCAGAACTCCAACAGACCCTGAGAGGCTGTGGTATCAGTGATGGCCTCCCTACAGAGCTTTGCTATAGACGCTTTCCATGCCAGTGCCGTTAACAGCTCCTGGAGGGGTTCAAGCCAGCAGTTAGAGGAAGGAGTTGGGGGAGGGGAGGCCAGCCTTCGCGTGTGAAGGCCCTTCTCACTTACCTCCCCCACTCCTGTCTCACGTAGCTCCTCCAGGAGCCATCAACTGACAGTCAGCCCTCCCCTCCCACACGGCTCACAGCAAAGCACCGTAACACAGGAAGACGCCCTCACATCCTCAGGATGTGCCGTAGCTCCAAAAGAGTACCAAGACACGTCACGCTCATGCCTGACCTTGAGAAGAAGCAGAGATAAAGAAGATGGATGCCATAGCACCCATCAAGATGCATAATGAGGTCGTTGGAGCTCTGGTGATAGGTCCACCCATCTGGCACTTACTGCAGTGAGCTGTGAAGCCCTGGAGCGATGTCCTGACACGTTACGAAACATTATCGCCTATCTGCTACCTGGTCACGAGCCCCAATTGGCTGCTGAACACAACACTAAGCTGGCAAAACTGGTTGGTGAACTGGTACAACTTTAGCATAGGTAATCTGCAGAACCACGCAACTCCTTCAACGGCACATACAGGCATCCCATAAACATCCCAGTAGACAGTGCAGCATGGTTTTATTGCAGTGTCAAAGTCACGGCCAGTCGACCAGGTGTGAAAAGGAGACAGTGGAGGGGAAAAGAGAGGTGGCTGGACGGGGGAGGGGGGTGTGTAGGGAGAGGGCTGGAGGTGGACAGTTCCTTCCTGGGGCAAGCTCACGACAATGCAGACAGATCCCTTTGAATGAGGATGATTAAACACATCAGCAGCGCCATTACATCGACAACCCAGAGGTCTCATTTCCAATTTAGTTTCCTAAAGCAAACACCCACACATGGACCCGTAACATCTGAACTTCAGGCCTTTGAAAAGACACTTCCAATGTGGATGGAGGAAGCTGCGGGGTGAGGGGTTGGACAACACAGGCAGAGACATGCGTAAGACAGGAAAAACTACAAACAGTGGCGCTTTACATGAGACGCACCATCTAGCAGAGAGGAATACTGACTGATTAAAACAGAGAAATGCCAATAAAAATTCCCCATTCGGCACATTCAGAAGAACGGAACATTACGTGAGAAATTATAGCAACATTTCTCAAGCTACACTTTTGAGAAGTACGCAGTCTTTAATTTCTGAATGAAAAAAGAAAAAGGTAAGTGAGTCTTACACATGCAATTCATGAATAGGATCATTAATATTCATTAGTTATTACATTGCAATTCCAGCATTATGGATGTTAGATTAGCATAATCATCATAATAGAATGAACAAACTAGGAATTTGGCTTTCAATTATTTTATTTATTTACAGGGAAATCAAGTTGAAACTAAAGTGCCTTTTACACTGTGTCTATAGTACCCTCGGGAGGACGTTAAGCTAATCAGAAGCATTATGGACTTTATATAGGGGCCTCCCCTGTAGTGACGTCTGGCAGGTACACCCACTAAGTCGGTCAGATCAGTCACTGGGTTCTTGGTCACATTGACATGCACGTTCCATCTGGCCTAGTTGTTTAGTATGTTCAGACCAAGAGCTCCAGGAACTCTAGATAGTTCCATATGTTCTTCCATGTCATAATGGATCAAAGTGCGCCCATAGCAACCTTCAACACCCTTTTGCACTGTTGGAAAAGGTTAAGAAAACCCACAGTATTGTGTCAGAGACACAGGGTCCATCTGCAAATCTGACAACATGCTCTATCTGATATTCAGCACCTTGGATAGCACTGCCCATGAACATAAACAACATATTGAACCACACGGCATTACACTTTAAATGCTTCTTTTTGTCTCAGCAGGAAATAAAACCTGAGCCTTCATACTGATTCATGGCCATTGATGTTTGTCATGACCCACTTATTCTTGATATCCTTTCTGACTTTTGGGCTCTTGGAAAGTCTACATGTTCATAAATGGTTTTGGGGTGGGGGAGCAATCATCTGTGGTTACTGTGAAACGGATGCGCTGCCTCCACAAAGCCCAACTGGAACATCTCTGCATATCTCCTATCTTTATCTCCTATCTAGAACTTCTCACCCACTGCAATAGGTTTCAAAGATCATCGGGGGAAATTACAGACGCCTGATCTGACCTGTTCTTGATGTTTGCATGGTAGGCAAATGGTTTTGCTGATATAATAGGGAACACGATCATCACAGTATAACAAAGTCTGTTACACTTCAGGGTTATCACTCGGCCCAGTCAGGAAGCATAAGTGATTGTGAATCAATGTCACCTGTTTTGGGGCAAATGAAAGTGACACCAGGTGCACTGGAGAGCAACAGCAAGACAACCCCCCAAAATGGGAATGGTTTTGTAGGTGGTGGCCAAAAACAAACGCTCTCTACCCATCCTTCCTGATTCTTCTCTAGGTTAGCATTTTGTCATTGTCCTCATCAATACTGGTTGGTGGCAGTACCTGCAGCCCATTCAGGTTGCACAGTTAAGACCAGCTCCTCCGGGATGGCATATTCATGTGCCAGCGCATGAACATTTGCAGTGTCGCACACGACAGTCACAAGAGCACGTTGGAGATACCAGGAGACGAGCCGTTACACAAGGAGATAGACAGGGCCGTAGAAGGCATTAGATTGGCATTCACCCCAAAGCTAACACACGTATTAGACGTAAGAGTCTGGAGACAACGTGGTGAGCGTTCTGCTGTCTGCAACAACATCCAGCATCCCTGGTTTGGCGGTGTGTCAGTGATGTTCTGGGGAGTCATGTCCTTGGAGGGTCACAGAGACCTCCATGTGCTAGGCTACAGCCCCCTGAATGCCAGGATGAACCAGGAAGTACCAGGATGAACTACTCAGACCAATCAACAGACCTTACGCTGGTGCCGCGAGCCCTGGGTGGGCACATTGATAGTGCCAGAGTGCCACTCCAAGACCACACCGCTCTCAATGTGACCGCACCTCATCTCAAGACATGTGACCACCTTTAACGAGACCAATCAGAATGTGGTACACATGGGAAAGGGAGATGAGCTGATCTGACCGTTTCAGAAGGTTAACCTGTTGTCACTCATCTTACGGTCATTTATCATCAATTCGATTTTAGATGAATGCCCATATGACAGGAGCGAGTCTTAGCACTCCTAGCGGACAAAAACACACCATCTTATGGTTGTTTTCTGCTATAAAGGCCCAGTGACGACAGACACATGATTTTTTTATGATACTTCCTGACGTTGGAGATTAAATTAACACATAACGTGTGAAAGGTTGCACAATGCTCGATGTAAAAGCAGGTCTGCCTGTTCCAGGGTGTTGGCTTACTTTGAGACATCAATGTTTATCCGATAGTAAAAGACTAATGACTTTTGAATATGACTGTTCTCCAACACCAATATTATCAGCCTTAGCGTTTCATGGGCCAAAGGAGTCACAGGTAAATCAATTATTTAAAATACATTGGGAGTACTTTCATTACAAAAACAAACATTAAGGAGTGATGAATTAAAAATCAACATCGTCCCCCGCCCCTTCCTTCAGCCCTAGGTCACAAACGTCTGCCCCAGTCAGTCTCTCACGCCCATGTGAACAGCGACGCCCCTCCTTCACAGCCCCTGAGGCAGTGGGGCGACACTCCACCCCTTCCAGCCGACCAGCTCTCCCCTCGGTCATGTGACGCTCGGAACGCATGATTTCCCAACCCCACTCTTACCTGCCCAACGTGTGATGTTGCATCACACCATAAGGGCCTCTGTCCACAAGAGCCCGCCGGGCCAGCTGAACACATTAGACAGGCTTAGTTGTTAAGGTGGCTTTAGAAGGATCTCCTTAGATGGGACCCGATTCGCCGAAACCTCTAAGTCATTTACCCTCCACTCCGCTGGTTGTTCTCTACAAGCCAATAACAAGGGGAGCCCCTGAGCGGGCGGAGCCGCGTGAGGGTGGAGGCCGCCACAGACTGGAGACAGAGAGAGGGAGCCATGGTGAGCAGCAACAATGGAGCTGGCTGAAACAAACCCCAGTGTACGTGGCCCCCAGCCCCCACCTGCCCAGGCGAAGCCATCTGATGCATGTACTGCCGCTCTGGCTTGTCAATCACAGCCGGGGGAGGGGAGCACACTCCGACCATGTGCCTGGGCACGGTCGCTAAGAGGGACGGCGCGCGCGTGTGACTTCACTGAGAGAGACAGAGTGCACGTGTGTTAAATGGGGGATCCGCGTTCCACCATGGGGACACAGCAGAGAGGGCTTGTTCTTTATTCCTGCATGACTCCAAGTTAGCCGACACGGGAGGTTTTGCGCGGTGGGTTTGCTGCGGGGATAAGCCGCGGTCAGATTGTGCCGGGAGGGTGGGTGGGGTGTAGTGAAGAGCTGAGAAAGAACTCTCCGTGGAGGATTCCGCTGAGATAGTAGGATAAAACAAACTAGGCTGATGAAAGGCTCATTGTTGTTGTGCTGTGTGTGAGAGTGTGTGTGGGGGAAGGGGGGGGGGGGGGTCTCCTTTCTCCTCAGGCTGACAAAAGAGCTGAACAGGCCAGGGTTAAAAGGTAACTATATTCAAGATGAACACTGCAAGAGCTGATCCTCTCCAAGACACAGTGTTATGTTGGATGCAACATGGCCTGCTGACATGCCGTAATAATGGTGCAGATCCCAGGACCAACGCTCACTTCAACCCAACAAATCATCCACCCCACACCCACACACACATCAAAGCTCCTAATTCAACCCAAACTCTGGCAGTGCGCTTAAGTGACTGCCATCTTCAATTTATAATCCACACACTGAATCAGCGAATAGCAAAGGGCCATGTCTAAATTTGGGGGACATCACAAACCACTATGGATCTGTTTCCCTAATCCATGTGCTTTTAGACAAGAGGCCTTGCACACTCAGCACCCCGATCTCCCAGACCTAATAGGACTAAATCTTCCTTTACAATCCGGCGTGGGCCTGGGAAGAATAGGAGCCCCCGGTTCAGACAGGCTGCAGCAGGCAGCAGCACCCAGGCAGCGGCACCTCCACCCTCCAGGGGGAAGCCAAAGAAAGAGGCACCATCTGGGGTTTAGTCATGGTGATGCCAGGGCCGGGGCTGGAGCCACACTGCTCTGGGGGCTGGATGAATAAGGGCTATTCAACACTGGCATGCTAAACAGCCCAGCCCAGGTTGGGTGGGGAGACCCCCCGAGAACGAGGGGTGAGGTTCACAGGGACGTGAGGAGCAATCAGTTCAGTATGGCGGTGGAAGGCGCGTTTCAAGCTGAGACATTATTTCAGGGCCTCAGTGCGGTGAGCCATGTACACAGTGGCAAAAGAAAACAAAACAACAAACAGAATCCTCGGTTCTCTGATGCTGGGCGTTTGTGGAGATACATCAGGTGAGGTGCTGTCCCTCGCATTAAGCCGGTTGCCTCAATAAAGACCAGGATCTGTTTAATTGTATTGTCAGTGTAGACGGCAGCGGCCAAGGCAGGCCGAGTCCCGCCAGGTCTGCATCACACCCACACGACTGCGTCAGCCCGGCTCTTAATCGATCACGCTCAAAGCAAATTAGCACGCCGCTCTCATCCCTCTGCCTGTCTCAAGTTTAATAAACGCTCCCAGAAAGAAGCCCATCTCCAGATCACATCAGACCGCGCAGTGCATGGAATCAGACACACGGCACCAAACACCAGAGGAAATCAAAAGACGTCATCGGTTGGAGAAGGTCGGCCTCGGTGGGGCGGAGACCGGTTGGTGGCGGCTACCTCCCGGAGGATCCAGAGGAGGCTCAAGAGGGCTGGAGGCTCTGGGATTTCAGGGCTCATTTCACAGCCACACTGCCAGGAAATCAAGCGTGCATCCATGGAGACAAAGAGGCAGGGGGTCGGCTAGGTCGGCCAGGGCCTCTTCCTGCAGAGTCCCGCTGCAGCCAGGGGAGGCTGGAAGCGCCAGCAAAGAGTAACAGGCAAACGATGCGCAAGGAGACGTTTGTGAGCCTGCCAAGACCAATCTCAATTTTCGACCGCCATCTCGAAAGAAAAAACCCCTTCCCAATGGATCACTGGGTTCAGCGATATCCAGTGGGGAGCGGTTTCACCAGGTACAGAACCAATGCTCTCAGAGACACCCATAAAAGGACACCCATAAAAGAAAAAACCCCTTCCCAATGGATCACTGGGTTCAGCGATATCCAGTGGGGAGCGGTTTCACCAGGTACAGAACCAATGCTCTC
>JACXGK010004580.1:24795-37611 GCA_016801125.1 Novumbra hubbsi
TGCAGTGCCCCTTTTCCGGCTTGCATGCCCAAACCCGTCAACAATACCCCCCTCACCCTGAACCTGCTTTGGTTCGGGACCCTGCACCCCCCCCCCCCCCGCACCCAGCCGGTGCTGACCCTGACAGCAATGTCCCGGGGAGGGCTAAATTGAATGTGAGATGCATGGTGGGTCCTCGCAGACTCCATTGTGCATCGGGGGGAGTCTGGGAGGCGAGCAGCGTCAGCGGCCCTCAACGCTGATCGAGTTTGACAGCGCGTCGGGAGGAGGCAAGGAAAACGTTTTCTTTCCTTTATTCAAAACCTAAAGAGGGCCTTTTCCAGCCCCCTTCCTGCTTTACCCCACCCCTCCTCTTTGCTGCCCCTTGTCCATTCACCATGACATGAAATTAGCCCAGGTTTTCCCTGGACCTGCTCCCCTAAGACCAGACTGGACCAGCTCCCCTAAGACCAGACTGGGCCAGCTCCCCTAAGACCAGACTGGACCAGCTCCCCTAAGACCAGACTGGGGCAAAGGACATCTTCTCCATCTCCTCTCTGTAACCTTCTCACTTTATCTTGCTTTTTGGTGGCCAGGCATCTCAACACTACTTTCCAAAAGTTCTTTCTCCTTCTGTCTCAACCCATCTTCCCCTACCATTTTGTTGTCAGATTGAGAACATCCTTGAGCTGCCAGCAGGTTGAAATGCTCTTGACATCACTTTACGCACCAATTCTGAAGCATCCTTATGGTCCACTTGAGTCTTTGTGACTTTTCCTGAGCCTCTGAGAATCTCCAGATGTCACATCACCAGTCCTAGACAATCAACCCCAGAACCTAGAATATTGGTCTCTCTTCCAAGCATTCTTCACTTATCTACTGTGTTTGAAATGGCCACTATTGCCAATTTTCACATGATTTTAACAAGGCCACCATTTGTAAATGAAGTTATCACACATTCCTCTTGTGTTTCATGTGAGTGCTTGTATTGTGTGTATGTGTGAGTCTCTCTCTTTCTGTCTCACAGTACAATATAAAATGTGCAATTCGGTCCGTTCCGCATGATGGCTGTTAGGGAGGCCTTCTCCCTCCCCTGGAAGCAGCGAACTCCTCATTTAATGCAAATGACAGTCATCTCAAATCCAATGCATTTCTCATCGCTGCACATTGCCTAATCAATGTGAAGTGCCTCGTAAAAAAAAAAACATTGCCTCCCTGTAATAGTTGCTTTGACCGAGTCAAGTGCAGCTCCTAGAATTAATCCCAACCTGAGATTCAATTATGGTCGCCTGGCTAAGCAGAAGGGGATGGTATCATAGGGGAGAGGGTACTGTGTGTGTGTGTGTGTGTGTGTACGTGCCCCGGCTTGCATGGGTTAGTGTGTGCATGTGCAGGAATATAAAGATGGCTGGACATTAGTACAAGTACAGCAGATGACCTGTATAAAGACGTATGGGGTGAACCTGCACCTCCTGCTCAGCCTCCCGGAGTCCCCGTGTGACTCCAGAGCCCTCACACATCAGCACCCTCGTGCCCTAATAGCCCGGGAGGGTCGGGAAGACCGGCTGATAGAAAATCACAGTTGCCAAACCTCATTGGCACCTTTTTCCTAATGAAGTCCCCGATCATCAAATGTGTTCTCAGCGCAGACGCTTTGGCGCAGGAGGAGGTGTAGACACTGGGTGTGGACGAGGAGGTGGGCTCAATGTCGTCTGACTTCATCAGGGTGTGTGAAAAAGCCGCCTCCCCGGAAATTCATTTCTACCGCGCCGACATTGTTTTCGGTGGGGTGTTTGTGCGGTTGTGTTTGGTAAATATGTGTTCATTATAAGGTGTCAAAATAGGTCTCTACGTTTTCATTAACATTTACATATTTTGTGTTGCTTGGATCCATCAACACCTCAACTGTAAATTATGATCAATTTAGGACATATTGGATTAGTCCAATATTGACTTGGGAAACCATTATTATTTAGAAACCGGATTTATTCTGTAGAGAATTTGATTTTTGTTTTCCTCGCATTGTTTTCCTCACATTGAAAGAATGTAAGAATACACGTACACATACGCACTAACACACACACACATACGCACTAACACAAACACACACATACACACACAGACACACACATAAACACTAAAGTTGATCTTCCAATCCAGCCCAAGGACACTGGTGTTGTTCCTCTTCCTAAAATACAACAGTGGGCTAATGACAACATAAACACGGAAAAGGCAATTTAGCTCCCTCTTTTAGAACTACTTTGAAAATAAAGGAATTTTAATTATGGACACAATGAAAAAGAAAAAAGGGCCAAAAACAGAGAAAATACTTGTGCACAGTAAACAAAGCTTAAACAATTATCTTCTGGTGACCAGTCAGGGTTTTCAGAACAGTCATTTAATCTTATATTTACTGCAAAGAGAGAGAGAAAAAAGGAAGAGAGAAAGGGAGTCAGGAAGAAGGAGCGATAGGAGTGAGGGGGAGGGTGGAGCGAGGGAGAGAAAAGATAATAAGCATACATTTTAAATATCTCAACCCTCCCAATCAGAAGATGCCTTTTTATTAGGAATTATCCAACTACAGACTGGGGGGGGGGGGTAGCTGTCATGTGTTGTTCTAGAATGCTCTGTGCCAAACCCCAAAGACAACACTGAATTGCATTCATCTCTAAAAGACGGACTGACACTGTGAGGTTCCTCTGGTGGTATAAAACATACAACACAACACTGAGTGATGATCACAGTGATCTCGAAAAGACGTGTGACAGTGTATAAAAAAAAACACCTTAATCAGCCGTGAGCAGAAGGCAACAGTGTCACGTCCCTGCTAGCTGGGTTCTGCTGGGTTCTAGTTCACTATTCTTGTAATTGTGTTGGGTTATGGTGTTATGAGGTTAACAGACAGGTCATTTACTGATTATGCAGCACACGAACGGTCCATCTGCTCGAATGGCTTGACTAGTAACGACACCTGCTGTACCCTACATCCTTGTGTATAAGGATATTAAACATTCTGATCCAGTAGGTTTTCAACATGGTTTAAAAATTAGGAGGAAGGCATAGCAGAGTGTCTGTAGAAATAGGTAAACCATTGTGTTCTAAAATGAGGATTATGTTGTGATTCAGTATGTATGTCCCCATCTAGGTGGTATTACAGAACCGCTTATAGGCATCAGCATAAAGAACAGTACGTGTGCCGAAATGATCACAACAATGATATGCGCTCGCTGCATTTCAGATACAAAACACCCACTCAAAGTCCACAACAATTAACTATGAGACATGGAGGATTCTCCTTTAGTGCTAGGTGCAACTGAGAGGAAGTGAGGAGCGTGATGCTGGTATATGCTAGGTGCAACTGAGAGGAGGTGAGGAGCGTGATGCTGGTATATGCTAGGTGCAACTGAGAGGAAGTGAGGAGCGTGATGCTGGTATATGCTAGGTGCAACTGAGAGGAAGGGAGGAGTGTGATGCTGGTATATGCTAGGTGCAATTGAGAGGAAGTGAGGAGCGTGATGCTGGTATATGCTAGGTGCAACTGACGGGAAGTGAGGAGCGTGATGCTGGTATATGCTAGGTGTTACTGACGGGAAGTGAGGAGCGTGATGCTGGTATATGCTAGGTGTTACTGACGGGAAGTGAGGAGCGTGATGCTGGTATATGCTAGGTGCAACTGACAGAAAGTGAGGAGCGTGATGCTGGTATATGCTAGGTGTTACGGACGGGAAGTGAGGAGCGTGATGCTGGTATATGCTAGGTGTTACTGACAGAAAGTGAGGAGCGTGATGCTGGTATATGCTAGGTGTTACTGACGGGAAGTGAGGAACGTGATGCTGGTATATGGTGAGAACTGGGTCTAGTTGGCAGAGATGATGTCCCGCGGGGTCCGGTTTGAACATAAATGCAGACTTCTTCAGCACCAATGTGTAGATCAGTATCAGATCCCTGAATGAATGCTGCCTTCCACCCTGGATTCCTCACACACAAACCCGTAAAACACCACCAAATAGACCCATTAACTCCAGGCCACTACTGTTGTCCTGTCTTGACTGACATCGATGTGTTAGAGTGGATGTGCAAAGATAGCTAGGCTAAAGCTACACATCTCAGTTTGCAATGAGCAAGAAGATTCCATAGGATTAATTTTGTGTAGACCTACTGATGCCCTGCCCCCATCCTGTCCACAACTTCAGCTGTTCAGCCCGGTGTTAAAAGACCCAGAGGAATACTGTCTTTGTCATCTTGCCGTTTCGAGGTGAAGAATAAGAGAAGTTTAATCCCCATTGTCCAGAAATCTGGGGGGGTCGGTGGCTGTAAAATGATCCAACCGGCCTCACTAATCCCCCCGTAACCACTCGCCTCCACATCAAAAAACACCCCCACCTTCCCACAATGCAGCAGGCCCCAGTCTTGGACCTCAATGTGCAAATTCTAAAAAGGAAAATGGAGCATAGAAAAGGTGGCGACAACAGAGTAGAATGGACATAAAGACAGTTGCACAGTAGATAGGGCGCGCTTTGGGGCGAGGGCGGAGGGGTTGGGGGCATGGCAGGTTTCCTGGCCCCCTCAACACTCCCCTTTCTCTCCTGCCACTCACCCCCCCAGGTCAAGCCCCTGTTGCTGCTGGTCTTTTGTGGGCCTCCCTGGCAACCAAGATATTCCCCATATCCTCGCTTTATCATCTGTCTTCCTGAAAGAAACCCCGAAAACAGAAAAAAGGGGACCTCTGCTGACTCCACACAAGCTTACGACTACCCCCTTAAACTGGACACACATGTCGTCGTTCCATCCTCACACTGTTAACACATGACTTTTACATCACAGCCATGGTCTTCCTTTCTTATTGCAGAGGGTGGATCATCTAACAAAGCTCCATGTCTAATTGAGTAAACGTACTTTTATCCATCATGTAATGTACTCCAGCAAAAACATGATGTCCTTTTTATCATTTAATGAGGTACTTGGGTAAATTACAACTAATGGGACAACACATAAGGTTGCTTGGATTATATGATGAAAGTGCCGTGTATGCTTCATGTCATAAAAAACATTAACTTTTCATGGCTAGCTGGAGTAAGACACACTAAGTTTGTTGTATTATTTGCATTATAACCTCACATTACACATCCAGCCCAAAATTTTGGTTTTGAGAAAATACGTATTCGCCAAGTTCCAAACTGCATGTTTAAGTCATAACTATCCACACTGTGGCTGATATGTATAGTATTATATGATATGGTAGGGTGTGGTATAGTATGATATGGTAGGGTGTGACATAATATGATATGCTAGGATATGATATGGTAGGGTGTGGTGTAGTATGATATGGTAGGGTGTGGTATGGTATGATATGGTGGGGTGTGGTGTAGTATGATATGGTAGGGTGTTATTTAGTATGATATGGTAGGGTGTGGTATAGTTTGATATGGTAGGGTGAGGTATGTTATGATATGGTAGGGTATGATATGGTAGTGTATGGTATAGTATAATTTGGTAGGTAGTTGTATAGAATAATATGGTAGGGTGTGGCACAGTGTGGTATGATATGGTAGGGTGTGGTATAGTATGATATAGTAGGGTATGATATGGTAGTATGTGATATAGTATGATATGGTAGGGAGTGGTATAGAATGATATGGTAGAGTGTGGCACAGTGTGATATGATGTGGTAGGGTGTGCTACAGTATGATGTGGTGTATTGTGCAATAGATTACATTGGAAGATGTGGCAACATTTGATATTGTGTGATTCGGTAGTGTTTGGTATTGTATGATATAGTAAGGTATGGTGTGGTATTATAGTGTGTGGTTGTTGAGATATGGTTGGGTATAACATGATATTGTAGGGTTTGATATGGTGATATGGCAGGGAATGAATTATATGATGTGGCATGGTATGGGGTGGTATGTTTTGTTGTAATGGTAGTGTGTGGTATGGTATGATATGATTAGGTAGGATCTGATATCATATGATTTAGTAGGGTGGGTGTAGGGTGTAGATGGCATGGCAGGGTTAGGTAAGGTGTGTGTTTGTGGAGGGGGGGTTCTGTGTGTGAGGGAGCCAGCCGTTTAAAATTCGGTTTCCTGCAAGTGAGGAGGCTAATCCTGCCCCCATAATTCCCTGCAAACCACCACGCCCCTCCTTCCTCAACATCTCCACCCCCTTCTCTGTTTCACTCTCTCACTCTATCTCGCTCTCTCACTCTTTTTCTCTCTCCCTCACACTCAGTGAGTGACAGCACAATGCCCAGGCCCTCGCGTGCTTATCTAACTCTAGCAGATGGTCGACTTGGATCAATGCACACATGCCACGATCAATGAATGCGATAAAGAGCGGCAGGGATGGTCCTCTCTCCCTCCCTCCTCGTCTACCCGGCCTGCTGCCCCCTGCCCAATGGTTCTCCTCTCCTCTGCTCTGCCAGTCTGCATCTGCACTGGCAGCCCCTCCGGCTGTGGTCCTACTGTTAGTGTCCTACTGTTAGTGTCCTACTGTTAGTGTCCTACTGTTAGCGTCCAACAGTTAGTTTCACACTGTTAGTGACCTGCTAATGGTATCCAGTGCCTCCGTCTGCCTCCTGGAGACTGGATGTGTTCTGAATGGAGTTCTGAGGCCTCTCTCTTCTTCTTGTCTCCTGGAGTCTGGGAGTGTTCTGAGGCCTCTCTCTTCTTCTTGTCTCCTGGAGTCTGGGAGTGTTCTGAGGCCTCTCTCTTCTTCTTGTCTCCTGGAGTCTGGGAGTGTTCCGAGGCCTCCCTCTTCTGCCTCCTGGAGTCCGGGAGTGTTCTGAGACCTCTCTCCTCCTCTGTCAAGCATATCATGAGCTTGCTGCTTCAACACCCTTTCCTCCCCCTGCCTGCTCTATCTCTCTGTCTCCCCTTCTCACCCTCCCTCTTTCATACAGTGTCCCAGGTTCTATCTATCTTGTCAATCTGCCACTGCTGTAGTCATTTTACTGCTGTTCCCTACTTCCCTTTTCCTGAGTGCCCCCTCACTGTGGCCCGCATCTGGCGGCTGTCCTCTTATCATGTGTTGACCCAGTACAGACATCTTTTTTAATGACATCACTGTGCTATGATAGTGCCCTTTCTGTGTGAGAGCTGTTACAAAGAACTGGAATTGCCACCTGTTCGGGTGGAATTGAACTTTAGGCTCAGATCAATGGCCCACATTATAAAATCACAGCCTGATCTAATTGCAGTACACCAATGACATTCATTTGTATAAGGGGGTGGTCTCTACACCATCCTATCAGCCATTCTGGGCTGTATACGTGGGTATCTTGACAAGATCAGAATGAGCATTTCAAGTGCCAGAGGTAGCTCAGGGGACTTACTTACTTTCTTAAATAAATTATTAAAATAATATATATTTATAGGTTATTGTCATGAATAAACACAGTCATTATATTAAAATACATTTTCAAAGAAACTGGGCCTCTATCTAAGTGTATGTAATGGGAAGAAAAAGAAGCAGTGTGAACCCAACTTAGTTTTCAGTTTGGTGAGTTATATATGCCTCCACAACAGAATTGTTGATACTCTGAGAGTAATATTTCTATTTGGAAACATATTATTTAATAGTATTTAGTTTAGTTTTTATGTTATTTAAACATTTAAGTGTTATGTTACTTTTAGTACTCTGTTGAGGATTGCCTAACCACTCGTAGGGTGAGTAGAAAGACACGCGCATGCCTACAGACTACCACGTCACATCTATTTTGCTGAATTCAGTTGTTGTCACTGTATTAAAATAATATTTTTTCAATAAATTTCTAATTCATTAATAATCTGGAACAAGTACTTGGGCCGGTCTTCTGTCGCTAATACAACCTGGTCGAAGCTGAAGAGGCGAAACTGGGCCAGAACTCTGCCTGGAGTAAGAGGTCCCAGTGGGGCCCGGGGCAGGAACTGGGACAGGGTACATGCTGCTGTGGAGGTGTCCTGTGGACACTGGAGACCCAGATGCTGCCCAGAAACACAGTGACAATCCTCTCACTAGAATGATGTTGTTATGATAGGACGATAACAAACTCCACTTCCTGCCACTCAATAATGCACGCAGAGCTGTGCGTTATTACATTATCCCCCCCCCCCCCATCAGAGTGAAGAGCACGTGACTTGTCAGCGGTGTAAACTTTGCCCGAGTGTAAGCTCTCCCCTTTTCCTTCTCCCTTAAGGAATGTTTAATTGGCTGCTGGTGATGTAATGCGCTTCATAATAAGCCCATTAAAGCCTTTCTCTGTGCTGATGGAATACGTAGTGGCAATATGGACACCTCCGCTATTTATACCTCTCAAATCCTCATGCATATTCACACCGTGCAGAGATGGGGAAAGAGCGGGCCGACACCCTGACAAATAAATGCCTGGATTTCATTTCTTTGGGAGCCTAAGCTATTTCAGCTTGCCTCTTCACGCTAAGCATGGCTGTGACCTCATCTGTTCTCTGGGCCTCACTGTTCATTCGCCTTCAGCTAACCTGACCAGGAAGAGTGTAGTGTGTGTGCAGAGCCGGCTCTAGCCTTCTGTCCTCCCTATGGGAGATTTGGTTGGGGGAAAGTTTTCTGCAATGATAACGCCACGTTTGGATAGCTGGCTAGATTACCAATCTAATATTTGACATGACTAATTGTCAGCTAATTGAGTGACCAACACAACAAGAGAAAAACTGTTGAAGCCCAACTGGGGGGGGGGGGGTCTGGCTGTGTGTGTGTGTGTCTGCATACATGTTTGTGTTTGTGGCAAATACGCCATGCTTATATTTGTCCCATTCCATCAACAGTTTGTGCTTGTGTTTGTGTATGAGAGAAAGGGAGAGAGGGGGAGAGAGAGAGAAGAATGAAAGAAGGTGGGAGAGACATTTAGAGGGAGAGAGACAGTGAGAGGAAGGTAGAGAGAGGGAGAGAAACATTGAGAGGGAGGTAGAGAGAAGGAGGGAGACATTGAGAGGGAGGTAGAGAGAAGGAGGGAGACATTGAGAGGTTGAGAGATGGTTGATCAGCCTAGCCTGGCTCCAGATCATCCTGCAGACAAGGCCTCCGCATCAGCCAGTCACAAGGCCTCAGCATCAGCCAGTCACAAGGCCTCAGCATCAGCCAATCACAAGGCCTCAGCATCAGCCAATCACAAGGCCTCAGCATCAGCCAATCACAAGGCCTCAGCATCAGCCAGTCACAAGGCCTCCGCATCAGCCTGAAGAGTTCATCGCCCCCATCCCAGGAGGCTTACACGACATCTAGTCATGGAACTTGGTCAAAACATTGTAAATCCTCAGTATGGAAACAAACAGGTAACCATCTCCTCTTCAGATAACGGAGAACCCCGCCAACAGGAAAGGTATTGTAGACGTCTGAAACCCCCAGCGGGGCGGGACAGGCGCTCTCAGTGCTGACTGAGATAGAGGGGTTACCCAGCCTCTTTCAGGCCTGGCTGCTCCTGGATGTGGACACACGGTCTGGCTGGATGACTGAGCCCCACTCAGCTACTGTCACATGAGCTGGAGCCTAGCGAGGCTAGTGGTCCCCATCACCCCCCCCCCCCCGTCCCACAATCCTTAATCCTGCTTAATTTGAGTGCAAAGAAATTCACATGTGCCAGTGAGAACATTTACAGAGTACACTGCCTCCATTTTTTGCCCCACGAAAATAAAACACAGCTTAACCACTAAGCTTTATTGATCTCACAACTTGATAGTGTGTATAAAGGCAAGAGACGGTGCCTGGAAAACAGTGCACACTTATAGATTCCAGGCCACGCTGCACTGACTTCCATTGGGAATCCATTAGTGTGGCTGCAGCGTCTTGGAGGGGGACCTTCACCTAACCCCATCCACATGTTGATATGTCGCGTGTGTGCCCGTCGGTACCGTTATCCTCTCTATTCTGACTTCCCTAAGAAACAGCTTGTTGCTGTTGAAGCAGATCCTCTGTAGAATTAGTGGCCATCCCTGTCGGGCCGGGTGGTGGTGGAGGAGCCAATCGGTGCAGCGCGTTTGAACCCTTCCAAACCGTGGGTGGGCATGAGACAGTGCTGTTAGCCACCTTGTAGCTCTTTTACTACACGTCAGTGGCAGGTTGTCATTAGGTCAGCTACCGGCTCCATTGGTACAGGTGAAGCAATAGGCTGCTGTTGGTGTTACAATGTATTACAGGTTTATCTCAGTTAGTTTAGTGCAAGTTTTTCAAGTTCATGTGCAATAAAAATGTTTCTCAAACCTTAAGTAATATTTTACTGGCTGCAGCTTACATCACAGCAATGTTTCCCCTCCGAAAACACCTACTCATTTCAGCACTGATTCATTCCAATCGAATTCAAATTTCTTGGGGATTAGAGAAACCTTAATTTGGTGATATCACCGTCATGAACACTCTAGATGTTGTATTGAACTAGCATCCCCCTCCCCCCATCACGGAACACAAAAACACAATAGCGAACCTGCCAATGATCATATTTTGCATGTGGTGGGAAGAGCCAAGAGCAGATCTGTTCCCGAGGTCCAAAGCACAGACCTATCCTGTGATCATGGCATGTCGAGGGACAAAGAGACCGCAGCTTCCAGAATGCATGAGAATAAGGAGTCACAGTGGAGCAGAATCAGAGACCACTGATGGATCCAGATTAAAGCGAGAGTGGAATGGCTGTCCTGAAAGGTTTGGATCCGGACCAGGAAAAGGCATTAATCTGCAGGCCCGTTTCAGCCACTGTCACTGACTCAACCACCCAGTACCCCCACTTCCTCTCCAGCCACCTCCTCTCCAGCCCCCTCCCTCCTTTCCAGCCCCTTCCTATATCACCACTGGTAACACAGTTTTCCTGTCAACCCCTTCAGACAAATACAGACTTTAAGAAGGATCAGTAGGCCACTCGTTACTCTAGAGTAGGGTTACAATTCCAGTTCCAATTCCAACTATTCCTGCAGGTCAATTGAACTGACTCTTTCTGTATATTGTTCTGTTGATCATTAAGAAAACAATAAGACTTCAGCCCCTCTTCAGACCCACAGCAACCAACACAGTTGGGTAGCCTAGCTGCTACATAACATCAAATATTAAGAAAGACATACTACATGCGTTCAGAAATCTCTAATGCGTTTACCTTGGACATCCTGTTTGTGGGATTCTTGGAATCATGAGGGAATAAAGAGGATGTCTGGAAACCTGGGCAGTCCAAGGATGGTTACCATTACTTTGTCATCCCAGCCAGGAGAGGCGGTGGAGAGGTGATCCTGAAACCTTGCCATGCTTTGGCACTGCGATGTTCATGTTTCATAACTCCCATGTGTTTCGTCCCAGACCCAGTGTGACCCTGTCGGCTGGGACAGGCAGGGTGGCATGACAGTGATGGATGGCTGTGAGTCTGGATCCAAATAAAGTCGTCTGAGGGGTCTACATGAGGCCCCGGGCCCGCCAGGGAACCCACTTTAATTTAAATCCATAGGACCTAGCAGCCAGCGATGACGCTGTCCCCACACCCTAGGCCCCTCCCAGACCAACGCCTCCAGCCTGGCTCACTTTTGTTACTGGGACCCACGAGTTTTCACCCTTAATTAATTCCTCAGAAAGTAATTAAACTTTTTGCTTTTCCGTCGACGCGCCTTGTCTGCCCCCACCCCCATGCGCTACAAAGGAAAGGTATGATGGGGGGAGGGGGGGGGGCAGAAATTAACAACAGTCCGTGCCAAATGACTGTCGGAAGCAAAACAATAATAGCCCCCCTGAGTCAACGTGCCCGTGCTCATAAGAAAGGCAAAGCGGGAGCGGGCACAGCGGTGGGACGGGGGGCACAGCGGTAGGACGGGGGGCACTGCGGTGGGACGGGGGGCACTGAGGTGGCAGCGCAGCCCAGCTCTTAATTTGCTGAGTGGTGTAAGGCCCCGGGGGTGCGCGTTGTTTACCCCGGAGGAGCAGTAATACCCCTGGCGGCGGCTCCTTTTCTCCAATTATTTGGGACTTTAAAGGTTTTGTGGAAACTTTTAACAAAATACAATTATTATTATTATTATACAATTAATTAAAAAAACATGATTTTTATTCAACAAAAGCATATAAAGAGCCATTCCCCATGGAAATGGAAAATAAGCGGTAAATTATTCATTCGGGATTAGTAAGGGACGTTTTTTTCCTCAAATGTTATACTCCTAGATTTTCAGATAGGAGAAAATACATCGAAATAGATTACATTGAACCAGAGTCCCCAGTCTGACAGTGACCCATCTGTTCTATCAATTAAATAACTTCCGGGCAGAATTTAGGCAGATACATGATGAAAAATGGCCATTGGAGACAATGGATTGCTAACTCTTTGTCAAGGGTCATTGGTCTGTTGGCCAGGCCTGAATCCCATGGTTGATCCCAGTGACCCATCAGTAGTTTGTCTGCTGGTTCAGCTTGTCAGTGCCTCACAGGAATCCAGGTCACTATGCATATGTAGACCCTGATTCGATTCATTGGATGAAATTCTACCCATTAGACTGTTACCACCATCTCTGCACCCACGGGCTTCCAAGCAAAGAACAACTGTGTCTGCTAATAAGGAGAGTGAGTTTGAAGATGTCAAGGGTGGTGCCTCGTGTTGCCTGTGGTGTTTGTGAAGTTACCAGAAGGGATGGTTAAGCCCATGTCTTTGAACTACCACGTTGGGTCAGACAGCCATGGCAGATATATGAACAGCAAATATTTTAATCCCTAACTAATCACCTGGTGAGTCCAGTGCGGGTGGAGGACGGAGGGCTCCAGTGTGGGTAGAGGATAGATGGATCCAGGATGGGTGGAGGACAGAGGGGTCCAAGGTGGGTGGAGGACGGAGTGGTCCAGGGTGGGTGGAGGATGGAGGGGTCCAGGGTG
>JACXGK010004581.1:0-18942 GCA_016801125.1 Novumbra hubbsi
GATTTTCGAAAAACATTCTTTGCCAAACACTTTCAGTATTAATGATAAAGAAATCCTCTTGATGGTGTAGGTAAGCCTAAACAAACAAAATGGGAGTCCTCATTAGACGATGGGTTCATCTCAATAGTCTTATGTAGTTTCCTCTCCTATTCTGTCAAGTCAATACAGATGAAGGATCGGGTTGTTATGAAAAGGCCACTTCAGACAAATAGGATCCACCTCGAATGGAATTAAGTCAGAAATAAAGCTACGATTGGACCTGCAACCAGAGTTCAGATATAAGGCTATGATTAAACCTTCCTACAGAGGTCAGATATAAAGCTACAATTGGTCCTGCCAACAGAGGTCAGATATAAAGCTATGATGGCACCTGCCACATTATGTCAGCTACAAAGCTATGATTGGACCTGCCACCAGAGGTCAGATTTGCACTACAAAAAGCATCCTTTAGTCAAAAGAAAACATGGAAAGTCACATTTAACTTGCTATCAAGCCTAACTGCTACAACTGTTTGGGCAGTCATTGTATTTTGGTTGTTTTTTTACGCTGAAGCCACATTCAGATCGGAGAATAGCGATCAGTCAATTTATTTTTACCATTAGTAAGTACGTTAGAAAGATGTGCACAGTTATCAGTCTATTGCTGGTTAAACGGACCGGTCAGTTTGTTTTGGGTCCATCATGAACCTGTTTTTAAGTATCTATGATGAATTGTTAACATTCAAATGTTAAGCCAATATTTATAGTTTCTATTCTTTCTGTATGTGTGTTCATGTACACAACTTTACATTAAACCTTTTTTAAAGTTACACGTACAATGTAACTGTACACATTCCTTTATTTAATGTGCTCCCTGGTTTTTTGCTTTTTTTTTATTGTTTAGTGGCATATCAACACCACAACTGTTTTAAATGAACATATTCTTTAGAGCTGGGTGAGCACATGGTCCAACATGCCTGTCAAGTGACCACTGTCCTGCTTCCTGGGTGGGGGTCATGTGATGGAGCTCCACCAATGGTTACTGCCGATAGATTGGATGGGCAGTGTAGGTCTTTAATGGTGTTGTTTTTCTGTCAATTCAGTTCTTGCGCTGCTCAGTTTGTTACTTCCTGTCCCAGATTCTATCAGCCACAATAAGTCCTTCAGTGGGAATAAAACACTGGTTAAATGCTCGAGGGCACTTTGTAAAAAAAGTTGGAAACAACTATGACGTCAAAGAAAGTAGTAACATGTATAAAAGAAGAAAAGACTTGCATTTAAAGTAACATCGGGACTATTAAATGACTATGAGTATTATGATTATGGTGTTGGTGTGTGTATCTTTCATTCAGGTATTGCTTGTAGGAGTTGCCCGCATGTCTGGGAATGTTATGCCAACCAGGTGGACACTGAAGGAAACAACCTAATCCAGTAGCCTAAACCGGATCTTTTTTGTTTCCCGCTGTTTTACAAGAGATTGTAAAATGTGTGGCATTTCTGCAAGAGAAAATGCTTTTGCGAGTAACTGACCACTTGCCCAATTGGCAAATGCATTTCAAAATTTGTATTTTTCGGGACAAATCATTTTGTAATTCTATCAATCCTAGAAGGTTCTACCGAAATCTTGGACATGGCAGATTCAGTCTAACCATGGCAAACCACAAGGGTTTATCCGTAGATTAGTCTGTGCTCTGGATTACAAATACAGATTATGTCCACTTCGACGAATGAGAAACACTATTAAGATAACTGTAAGCGTAATTACAATATACAATAGCGTGAGTAGCCTTTCAGATTAAGCAATTGCTGTTGAATTTCAGATCCTTTTCTAATTAATTATCTTATGTGATCGCAGGAGCCAACATACCTACTGGCCTAGGGCAGTCTCTGGGGACTATCTGTTATATCACTATACGCTAATGCTACAGAGGGCTTTTGTGCCCCTAAGTGCAATTTCTAGACAATTAAGTTCTATTTCCGGTTAGGTTTTGATCTATTTGACAGGCTTGAGCGTCTGAAATGCGTTGGCAGACATTTATGAGGCTAAAAGGTATGAGTAGATTTGAATAGCCTGTGTCTTTGAAATGGCTTCGGTTGGAAAAGGAGTCTAGAATTCATAAAGATGCTACGAGCAGTGACAACCCATTGTTTTACTCTCCTACAGAGATACTGTGTTGAGAACATGGCCTGAGCACATACCACCCTTTTGCCTTGTAATAGGTCTTACCTTGTTGGTTTAGCCAAAATAGCCTGTGGACACAGCTACTTTAGGACGGACACTGCGTTTTTTTTGTGAAACTAAGATCCCTTGTATAAAACCCTCACGGAACACTTCAGCAAAACACGAACGCTGTGAATTTACCCGTAAGCGGGTCTTTGGGTCATTTGCGGTGTCTGGTAAGTGGCATGACGTAACACGCCCCCTTGCTATCCGTCCATTATAACGAAGCAGGCGTTTCTATGAGGTGACAGGCGTGATGGATTGTGAGAAGCAAACAGTGTTGCGGTGTGATGGAGTGTCTGTCAGTTGTAGAGCAGATGGCCTGGGTCTAACAAGGCCAAAACTTAGTTAAAACCGAGTGACAGATCTAACCGGGTGTCACTAATAAAGACAAAGCGATGGTACCTCACAGATGGATCTGGCCATTATTTCCGTTATGTTCACTCCGGGCGTCCGCGTGGCCCCCCCCTCTTAGACAACTCAGGAGACTGTAGCAGGTTAGGGTTACGGATCCTCGTTCTCTTATAGAGCTGTGGTGTGCACACGTGTTTTGTCCTTGATGTGAGGGTGTGAATAATAAATGTGGTTCTCGCCTTCTAAAAAGTTCATTGACAACGGCTCTGTCTTTTTAAGCCAAATTGAGGGTAAAACAAAGTCCTCACGCTAAGACCAGGAAGGTCTTCTGGCTGCTTCACTTACAAAAATAGGAAAACTCCTGCTATGTGCATTGTTGGTCTGTGCATACCTCACTACGTGTGAGGTTTACACACAAAGGGAGAGAAAAAGCAGTATGAAGTCCATATTGTGTTGAGGGAGTGGGTGGGGGTTGGGGAAGGGGGACTTTAGGTGTCTGAATGAATTGACCTAGCTGCTTCCATTGTCTTGGATTGATTACAATCAAAAGGCTCCCTCTGTTGATTGAGATTCAAGGGCTCCCGTTGTCTTGGTTCAATCAGAACTATCGTGTAACATGCGTTATTATGTACTGCACAGAAAAAGAGGTTCCCTGCCATGTCACTTATTGGTACATTTTCCTTGTATAAGCAAAGGAATATGTCCCTGTTTTCATCTGGTGGCTGCAAAAAGCCAGTCTCTGCACTTCCAACGGGCTGTTATTAAAAGCTTTTAAATGCAGCAAAGTCTTGGCAACCCGCCCAGTCCAAAGGCCTGTTGCCAAGGAAACAAATTACACTGCTCTCTCGCTCTGCTCCCTCCCTCCTCCCGGGCTCATATTTCAAATATTTTTTTTCCCCCTGTAATCTCTGGCCTACCTCACTGCCTTTCAGCTAAAAGCTTTTTGTCATGGCATTCTGAGGGAGAGAGAGAGCACGGTGGACGAAGACGAACGGTAAGTGCTTAAGAGAGAAAAGAGGGAGGAGAAAAGAGGGGCCTCCCCCTTTGTTGCCAGGGTAACTTGACATCACGGTGACGATTTCCCCCATTTAAAAGCTTTTAACCGGATCCCTCTTCTGCCCTAGGCCCCATTTTGAGTCCTCTTTCAGCTAAGCTCGGGGGAAGGGCACAAGCGAACAGAGTGGTGTGTGGCTGCTCGCAATCAAATTCCAAAGACAACAAGGACAAGAAGGACTTTTGAACAGAACCTGTATCCGGGGTATATTTTTGTTTTTTACAAAACGCAAACTGAGCCAGAGTGTCTCTGAGAGGGCTTTCAAAATGGCTGCCGAGGACAATTTCAGTTACCTGGCCCCGGGACACAGCGAGAAGCACAGACGGGCCCGGAACTGGACTGATGCCGAGATGAAAGGGCTCCTGTACGTGTGGGAGCAGAATGGGGCGGAGTTGAAGAAATGTAAGAGGAACGCCAAGATTTACGAGAAGATGGCACAGAGGTTCTTCGAGCTCACGGGAGAACAGCGCCACCGAGAGGAGATCAAGATGAAAATCACCAACATGTCTTTCCAGTACAGGTAGGTGGGGTCGACCAAGGAGGCGTCTGCACGGGTCTTGGCCCGGGGACCGCAGGCCGGACTGAAGTAGGCTAGTTTGGAAATCAATTCCGCAGGTGTCCGAGGATCGTGAACATCTAAAACCCCACACGGGCAGAACGTCTTACGTGCCCTGCTTGACCAGTATTATTAACCTTCTCCATCTTTGACAGGAAGATGAAGTGCACAGCCAATGGGAGCAGTGGAATACCTGACTGGCCGTACTACAAAGCCATAGAAAAGATCCTCACCAAGACAGCCGATAATGGGACCATGAACCCGTTTGAGCACCAGTCTTCTGGCCCCTCTACGTCCACAGAGGCCTCCATGTCCCACGCCGAGGGCCTCTCTATGGGATTCCTTCCGGAGTACACAGGCTCCTCGGACGAGATGGAGATGAAAGAGGACCTGGACGAATCAGACAGCTCTGGCCCTTCGCACTCGATGGCTCCCTGTCCGGAGTAAGTACAGGATTACATATCGGACACAAGGGAAGGAGATGTAAGGGGGGACAGAGAGACAGAGCTAAAAGTTGCGGTATTCGGCTGAAACAGAGGCAAAGTTAAGAGAGTTCCTCGGTTGTATAACCCTCTTACACTCTTGGAGCCCCAGAGATCCAATGAAAATTGCACTTTGACAAAAAAAACACAAGCAGTGGCTGTTGAAGGTTAATCTAACTCAGTGGTTCTCAATCCTGGTCCTCGGGGGCACCCCCGCCCTAAATGTTTCAGATGTTCCCCTATTCCAACACACCTAATTCATATGAATGGGTCGTTCTCAGCCTTTTGCCGAGCTTGATAACGACCCATTCATGTGATTCAGATGTGCTGGAAGAGGGGAACATCTGAAACATTTAGAATGGGGGTGGCCCCGAGGACCAGGATTGAGAACCACTGATCTAACGAGACACTGACAACATTGGGGAGTTATGAGTTAGTGATAAACTCAACGTGAGCGTGATCCTATGGTCTGGGATCTGGGATGTTTTTTGTAGAACATATTTGACCTACTTACTACTATCGTGTGGCTTGTGAGACTCACAGACAAAACTAGTTTGACTCTACAGACGCTTCTGAAAGATACCTCCGTAGCCATTCAGGATCTCCCCTGTTCTCACAGCAACTGCCCTCGCTCAACCCCCCCCACCCAATCAAAATAGCCAATGTGCATCCCAAACCGAAAGGGTCGCCTAGGGGGTCATTTCAATATTTAGCCACCGTTGGTGAACCCTTAACCCACAGGAAGTCCAACCAGTCCCCACAACGTCACGGCAACGCTAAAAACAGCTCACACAGCCCCCCCCCCACTCCCCGAAGTCCTCCATTATCCCCCGTGCTCTCTACGAACATGAGCGTAACGCGACCTTCTGTGACCCCTAACTCTACAGTTCCCACCCCTCGCCGGCCAAACGGAAGAAGGCGGTCCAGCATCTGTCGCTGAAGCGCCGGAAGCTGAAGGTGATGGAGGCCATGCTGCAGGAGCAGCAGAAGGTGAGCCGGGCGGTGGAGGAGACGTGCCGGGAGATGCGTCGGGTCATGCACCAGCAGAACTTCCTCCAGGTGCAGAGCCTGCAGCTCCAGGAACGCATGATGAACCTCCTGGAGAAGATGGTCCAGCCGCACGCGGCCCCCGCCTGGGCCGTCGGAGCGCAGCCGGGGGTCAAAGAGCCAGGCCAGGGATGAAGGGTCGAGCGAGGGGGGCACGAGGAGGCGGCGCAGGTCGGGGTTGTGACTTAAAAATGTCCGACGTATACGACCACCGCTGGAAAGGTGCTGTAGGCCTTATAAGGCAATGCTAGGAAAGCTGTATATGTGGACTCGGAATGAGAATCACCCTTGACCTGGATGAATGGCCACATGGAATACCTTGTTTGTTCACCAGTACTGAAAACAATCGCCCACTGAGTCATTTCTAGCATGGCAATCATGTGATTGCTTTGAGAGGTTAAGAGTTCATTGACATATTTTAGGGATATCTAAAGGAATACTTTTTTCACTAAAACAAAATGCCACCAAGTTATGTATCTTGATGACAAAGGGCATGGACATTTGTTGTTGGGTCAATGCCACTCTAATGTGTGTTCACATGGTGTATGTATGCATCGGTAAGATGGCATAATTGTCCAACATGTCTGAAGTGCATGACTGAAATAAAGACCTGTCCTGTTACCATCCTCTCCCTTATAGCCTGGAAACTGCCACGATAGTGCAGGCTGCCTAGTCAGATCAGTATGTAACATAATATAACAATATGGTCTCTGTTTATCTGACGGCGGGGTGTACACGTGTAAAAAATACCACGTGATTTACTGCCCTCGCGACCGTTGCAGCCCTTTGACCACCACTGAGACTTTGTTTACATACAAGTCGCGTGTCCGAATGTTACAAAGTAGCGCTTCTTAAACTCTATGTTTAACACGTCCTCTATAAGGTAAGCAATTCATGGACTTGCTTGTTATACATCATTCATTAGCTCGTAATGCATCAATGATTTTGAAAGCGTGATTTATTTTTCATGTATAGCTTTGATTTACACGTACAAACTTAAGCATTGCGCTTAGTGGACGTTATTATTTTGTTTGTAATTTTAAGATTAATCTCAATGCAATTTAGGTTTCTATTTCGGTTATACAGTTCGGATTATCAGAACCAATGGGATCACTACAAATATTTAAATATTGAACATGACGGACATTGGGATTGACAAATGAAAGAAATCACGTGCTCTAAAAACGTTTCGGTGTCATGGTTACCATGAAAGGCACTTTGTAATCCTTAACAATGAATGGAGGCGGGTGGAGCTTTTCACAGTGGCATATGGAAAACCGAATACGGGAGGGAAACTTTTGAAAACATTAATTATTATGTGGCTGAATCTTCGCACGTGTGGTCTTATAATGTGTAGATTTGGGACTGTTTGGAGTAATACACATTTTGATCTGGCCTCATGAAGCTACGAAAAGGTAATATCAGTCTCGACAATGGAAACATTTCTGATGGCCTATATGCAAATACAACGAGTGTGTGCGCAATTTTAGTAAATCTGTTTTGGGGTTTTGCCGTATTTTATCAGAAAGGCCTAAATGTTTTGGCGTTGGGTAAACGGTTAATCAAAGCCATAGCGAGAAGAAACAGTCAAAGCGCTCGTGCGTGTTCCTTGGCAAAAGTATCGCCTAAAAGCCCGTGCTTGGATTTAACTGTTAGAAGCAGGGCCAGCTGGTGCCGTCTTGACGACGAGTGGACGGTTTATTTGGACGGCAACTTTTGAGGCCAAATGCTCACTGAATACGTATTCGGAGACAGTAATAGTGTTTGTTATTGTAAAATACAAGTTTTATGACATACATATATGGTTGTTTTAAGTTTATTTTGCATAGACTTTGGGAAAATGTGTTTCATGCTTTTTTGTAAAAAATGTTTTGAAACAATATTACATAATATTTTAAAAAATATATTTTATTGGGGAATAAGACATACAGATTCAATATCTTTAAGAAACGTCTTTATTCATCAATTGAGCTTTAATAAACGGACTTTATCTCAATTAGCTTTGCTAAAATCTTTCTCCCGCCCTCTTTATCTTTCAACAGCCACACAGTGTTGTTACTAAACACATATAACCTCAGCGTGGCTTAATTCCCACACTGCTTTAGAAAAAACAAGCACATTCTGTATGAGGATGCCGGGACGAATCGAGGGGGCGCGGAGATGTCTGGACTTGACCTCCTCCTGCGAAGTCAGGGGGGTCGAGGTCGTCCGAGGACGGGTCGGGTACGGATTTACCTTGGCAGGACAAGGGCCGTGCCTATTGAGTGGCATTTTGGAGGGCAGCCCTGCAGACCTGGTGGGACTGAAGCAGGGGGATCGAATAGTGAGCGTCAATGGCACTGACGTGGCAGTGGCGTCCCATGAGGCGGTGGTGCAGTTGATTGGCACTTGTAAAGGACCCTTGCATTTGGTGGTGCTTGTTGGGCCCGGCGACCCGATGTTGGGAATTTGCAGAACTGAGGGAAATGGGGTTGTTTTCCGCACCGCTTCGGACCATTCTGGCGGCTCGTCGTGTAATTGGTTCAGCGCCACCCCGGCAAAACTGCGACCGGTGTCGGAACCGGACATGTCCCACTGGACCCGACTGGCGTCCAAAACCCGCTTTGGCGGACTGTCGGCGGAGGAAAGGTGCAGAGTGGCCGGCGACGCCTCTGCCTTCCGTGAAGGGGATGGCGGGAATCCAGCCTGGACAGCTCTGAACACGGCCACGGTGGTGGGCTACCTGGGCTCCGCGGAGTTGACCCTGGCCCTGTCCGGCCCCGGCTCCGAGGACGACTGTCTGCAGGTGATCCGCGGGTGCATCAAGCAGATCGGCACCGAGCGGGACACACACACGCTGGTGATGATGAGGACCACGTTCGACTGCCTGCGCCTCTGTGACGACGCCGGCGCCGTCCTGGCCGCCTTCCCTGCCGAGAGCCTGGTCCTGGGCGTGGCGTGCGCGGAAGACCGGCGTTTCTTCTGCCTGGTCACCACCGTGCACGCCTCCGGCGGCCCGACCGGGCCCCTCGGGAGCTCCTGCCACGTGTTCTTCATCGACCCGGACCTGTGCCTTCACGCCGACCACCTTGAGATCGCTGGCCGCTTCGGCTTCGACTGCACCCCTGATCCGGACACCCGGGGCTGCCTGGAGTTCCCCCCCTGTCCGCCCTCCGTCCTGGGGGTTTTGTCTGTGTTGTACTGTGACATGGGGGAGGGCGTGGAGAGGCTGAGGACCAGGCTGGACGGGGAGGAGGCCCATCACCTCCACCCGCGGCCGGGCGACCGGTGCGCCCGCCGCAACGGCAGTGCCGGCAGCAACGGCGACAGCGGGATCGGTAACTCCTCCCCCCCCGAGGAGAGAGCGGACAGGGATTTCCCTGTCGCCCGTGGAAACGACCCCGGGGGCCACCTCCCCAGCTGTCCATGGGAGGATTACCCCCCGGCTGAGGGGGACCTCGCCCAAACCGCCCTGCCCCAAAATGGCCACCCCAACCTAAACGGACACCCTAATCCGGAAGGGAGCGCACGTTCCCTTTCCGAGTCTCTGCCGGGCCCGGTGTTGTTGGCTGGCCCATCCGGAGGCCCTGCGGCCAGGCTGGAGTTTCAGTTCAAGCCCCCGCCCCCGCCGTACCAACCGTCTACGAACCAGAATCCGACAGGAGGAGGCCCCTTCAGAAGCAGCCAGCGCTGGTTCTCAATGAGTGTCAAGCAGAGGTGGCCGAGAGGCCGTCACGGAGAGCCAGCAGAGTCCCAGGGGACGTCGGATACTCACAGCTGGTCCGAACCATCTCCGGTGGGTAGCACACATGTCCTGCCACCCCCCATGAGCCGGATCCCCATGGAAAGGTACCAGGCGGCAGAGGCCATGGCCGTGATGTCGTTGCCTCAGAGGGAGGACTGGGCCAATCGATACTGGAGAGATGACTCCGGAGAACGGCTGAATGGACAGCCCAGCAAAGACGTCAATACAAAGGTGAGATTCAATCGGAAAAGGTTTTTGTTAATGGGGGGGGGGACACACACACACCTTATCCCAACGTCTTTATGGGACATGCAATAGCCGAACAAAAACAAGCCTTTTCATCCTCCCTTCTCCTCGGCTTCGCTTGCTGTGTCTATGCAGTCATGTGAAAAAGTAAGTACGTCCGATAGAAAGGTGTCTTTTCCCATGTTCCGGACATTGTCACTTTCACACTGTGAAGGTCGCATCATTTAACAAATGACACTGAGAGATTATACTTTGCAATCCTTATTCATGAGAAATCGACAAAGAAAGCGAATTCATTATGCAGATAAGGTGCATTGCTTCAGTAGCTGGGGATGCCCCCTCAAAACATAATCCCACCGTCTCCATGCTTTTGGGAGGGTTTTCAAAGGCATTGTTTTGTTTTTGCCAGGCATGGTATCTGGCATTACAGACCAACAACTCCACCTTTGACTCCAGCTGTCTAGAGACCCGTGTTTCAGTAGTGTTCACGTGGTGTCTAGCAAACCTAGAGGCCTTTTCCATCCTGACCTTCCATGTAGCCCAAGTTTGTGCAGTCATTTTCTGACAGTTGACTAATGCACCTGGATACTGACAGCAAGAGATGTCTGTAGACCCCTTAAAGTACCCTAGGGTCATCCCTGAGACCTCTGTGGGAATTTTTCAGTCAGCTCTGATTTTGGTAAAATGACCTGTCCTGTGTAGATTGTCGTTGGTCTGGGATTTTCTCAACCTGTCTGTAGAGGAGAATTATTTACTTCAAGTTGCTTGGAAATGGCGTATCATCAATATTCTTTCTTCCGAGGGGCTTAGATAGGTCTTATGGTCTTTGGCATGACGTGTTAGCACAAACCCATGTGGTGAAGATAATTTATAATTGTTCCGGAAGGCTACACCCTTTTACTGTATTTCTATTGGTGTACTAACTACTTAAATGAAATGCACTAAATTGAGTTACCTTTACCAACAGGAAGTTTGCTGTGATGATTCACATTACTATGTAACATTGCCAGGGCGGTCAATCACTCCTACATCCAATATAATGCACCCTGTCCATGCTCAATTGCCTCATAAATACATAAATAAAGTTCTGGTATAGACAGACTTTGCTGTTGTTTTCCCACTGGTCCACAAGATGTCCCTGTTTCCCTACCAAGACGTGAGGGGAGTCTGTTGCTATTTGCGATCAGTACTTAGTACTTGCAGAATAAGCCAATTTAATATGTTTCCGATTGACCTAAACTAAAGGGTCTTTCAAGGTAATGGACATAAAACTGTTCTCTGGGATCACTGAGAATCAGTGTTAGGATCAGTTAGTATCTGTTGGGTGAGGTATCTGTAGTTAGTACTAATAGTACTGAATAGTACTAACTATTATGTTAAGTCAGAAATTATGAATGATATCACAATCAGCAATGAGGTCTTATCTATTAATACATTATACCAAACCCACAAAAATGCTGTGATTTAATATGCATTTTACCATCCCGCCATTGTTTTAAAGGCATGAGTTAAACATAGTACTAAAATGTGGTTAATACATGAGTAATCTAATTTAAACGTTTTTTATTTTTATTGATGAGAGAACCAAGTAAGGTAAAGGGGCTGTTTGAGGAGTCTGAAGGTCTATTAATAAACACATTAACGCTTATCAAAGAGCTACTCCAGATGATGCATCACTTCATTTAATAACTAATTGTTGTCTTTGTATATATTACATTTAATAATTTATTGTAATCGTCAACTAGTATGTCATCGTTAGGATTTATGGGCTAACTACAGTGGCATATTGTAGTTTTAATAAACATACATAACATTACTTGAAAACTTAAATACAACATTTCCCCAAACTATACAATTTACCATTTGGAGCAATAGTTTTTTTATTTTTTTATTCTATTGATGTGTTTAAAACTGGTTTCTTTAAATATTCAAATAAGGTGGTTGAGCATCTGATAAAATATTTCTTCTTTGCCTAAACTATTGCATGCTCCATGAATGTAGATGAAAATTGTTTATTCCCTGTAAATCCAGACATTTGGCAACTACATCTTTGCTTCGACGAAGTGGCACATTGGAGGAACATCTGGTAAAAAAAAATGTAGAGTCCTCCTCTCCCATCTGATATTCAGGTTTCCGCTCGTTTCTTTTCCGGTGTAGATAGAAGATTGCCTTGAGTCAGATGACAGAGGGGAAATAACGAGTGCTGTTTATCATTGTGTTTCTCCCTCGGTGTTTATCCAAGCAAGAATGGTTGTCCTGCGTGCATACAGCAGGACGAATCGTGCGCCTGTCTCTCTAGCCTGCCTCAGTTCTGATGTTCTGAACATTGGGCCATTTTGCACAGGAAGGGAAAGCAAATTATGGGGTAAAGCCAGTGTAATTCCATGGTAATTACCGTCAATTCTTAATTCCATCTCAAACGTTGGACTTGGCTTTCGCCCATCATCATAATAGTGGGTTGGGTGGCACATTTCTCACGCTCGTTTAGCATATAGCAGTGAAACGGCTCGATTAAGGAGCAGATGAAAGAAGAGGACTTGACTTTGACGGCCGCTTTTAAGATAAAAGAAGGTGAAAATAGAATGATTGTATTCTCGCACCCCCACACGTTGCGTGGCATTGACGAAGTGGCACCGCGCATAACCGCAAACTAATGGGTTGACCTTGTTTTACACGGGATTCTTGTGTGGCCAATCAATCCGCTTTTACCGTACTGGCTGTGGGCCAATCACATTCTCCATTGTGACCGTGGAGCGTTCTGTTGTTAGGCAGAAGGTGGTTGCGTGTGTTGACCCTCGTTCCTTTTAATGACAGACGGCATATGGGCCGAAAGACCCAGGCATCTTGCTTTACATAATCTTGGTTTAATTTCCCTGTTAGATCCTCCTTATTACCCCCTCCAGACTTTAGAAAGCCAGCGGTACAGTAATCCAGAACTGCCAGCCATGTATAAATGTATAAATCAGGCTTTGAATTTAAGTGTATTCCATACGGAGGGATGATCGTGTTAAGTGACTCACCGATAATCTTGCTAATCCCAAAGGCCTACGGAATGTCAAAGGTGTTCTCCTTCTGTTGGTGTCCTGTTCCTGTGGGCGATGTTATGTCCCGGAAATAACTGTGACCGAGGCCACCCTGGGACCCGACTTGCCCGTTTAGCAGTGTGATGCTTTGGTAGACTGTCCTTAATGCTTGTGGTGTTTCTTCCCTCTCCTTGAAAGGGCTCCAGGTTTTGGGGAATGGCCACGGGTCGCTCGTCTGGCCGACGCCTCCCTGGCCGTCGCTCGTTTCGACACTCCAAGAGGCTCAGTGTGGCGAGGTCACTGGACGACCTGGAGGTAGGCCCACTATCCTGTACAGTTTTGTTGCCTGGTAATTGAGGGGTTGCCCCATATGACTAGTAGAAATCAGTTAATGTTTTCAGTGAATGCTTCAAATTGTATTATTCTGCAAACTTTCTCAGTGTGTCTGAGATATTCCCTATTTAAACGTTCTCACCCGTCCATATTTTCTTCATACAGGCTTTTAGACGCTCGCAGTACTATCCTGCTCACACTAAATCACCCTGGACTAGCTTATACTGTTACGGTCTCGTTCAGTAAGGGAAGACATGTTGTGTTATTGTTTCAATTCAGTCTTGTAAACATTAGAGACAGGATTCTAATGTTGAAGCCAAAGAATGAGAGGAATTGACTGACGCAAAACTTTTTTAAATAAAACAGTTTTTTGCCAGTAGCTCAACGGCAAAATAATTTGCTAGAAGTCATGAACATACATTATACCTACCAGCTTGATGTGAGCGTAAAAAAAACAACAGAACAAAAAGATGTTTTGATTCCTATATTTCCAATTCAAATACTGACTTCATATTCCCATCATGAGAGTCCGTGCACAAATAGGCTCTGCTCCATTGCACTATATGACTATTGTCAAACAAAGGCACACTATACTTTCTTCTTTCTATATTAAAATCTTATCCATCTATCAGCAGTACATTTACAGATACTATTGTCTCTAGTCTGATCAGTTTCCCTAGTAAATACATCATAAATCAAATGGCTTGTTGTCTAAATACTGCGTGTTAAAAATGATAACCAGCTAGCTGGCTCATTAACTCGCTTTGTTATCCAAGCACCATGTTTATCTAAGAGGAGAGGTAGGTGTAGTAGAGGAGGGGTAGTTCAGAGGGGGGGTAGGTGTCGTAAAGGAGGGGTATTTGGGAGGAGGGTAGGTGTTGTAGAGGAGGGGTATTTGGGGGGGGGTAGGTGTGGTAGAGGAGGGGTATTTGGGATGGAGGGGTAGGTGTTGTAGAGGAGGGGTATTTGGGAGGGGGGGTGGTAGGTGTTGTAGAGGAGGGGTATTTGGGAGGGGGGGTAGGTGTTGTAAAGGAGGGGTATTTCAGAGGGGGAGTAGGTGTGGTAGAGGAGGGGTATTTGGACATATCTGTTCTTGTCTAGCAGGGTTAGCCAACTAGCGCAAAAATAACATTGTGGTATAATACAATTTATTTATGTTTTTAAAACAGACACTTTAAAATCTGCAATGCAGATGCAATTCCAGAATAAATTAGAATAAAATTAAACAATTTGAACATTTCAACAATATTACACCAGAATTCAACCTAAAATGCCTGCAAATCAATATACGTTTTGGTGATTCCTCTGACATTTTGCCCAGCCCTGGTGGGAAATGTGCTATTTGGTGCCACACTTCCGGAGAAGTTTTCTCACAGAGGGGTCTTTGTGTGACCCAGAATCAGGGTGCCTGTTTGTTTGGCCTTGCTAACGGCCAGCCCGTTTGAAATGACGTGCCCACATTGCTCCCCTGTCATCCCCGTGCCCCCGCCCTCCCCCCGTCCTCCTCCCGCTTGCACACGCATGCACACGGTCGTAAAACAGCACACAGACACGCCGCAAACGCGCCCGTGCGGTAGGTCAACCCCCCACACCAACACAGCGTTGGAACCCGGACAACTCTGGTCCTCTGTTAATGTTCTGTAGGGTTCTAGAATCTCAGTGTACCATGTGCCTGTGGAGAACCGCATCACGCTGTGTAAAGGCCGGTAATTCAGTTATGTTGTCTTGCTCACGTTTGGGTTTTGTTTTCGCAGACAAGTCAATGAAAGACTTGGCATCGGTGGTTCCTGTCAAAACAGCAGCTGATTCACTTATCTTAAGACGGCTGCTAATTTGATTTGCTACGCAGCATTAGGAAGTTATGACTTTGATTGTTTCTTCTCATCTGGTATTTTGAGGGATACCTCAGTCACTTGCTTTGCCCAACAAAGGAGAGAGGAGGATGGTATTGTTAGGTCGTGTGTGAACTGGATACTGTATACTGTCATCTCCAAAATGAGTGGCACTCCTTATATAGAGAAGAAAAATGAAATGCTGTATTAGATGAACAACACAGGCAATTCCATGTTCTGTTTTTAGCACACGCGTAATGTATTGTGCGTCTTTAATCATTTAAGGAAACAATTAATAATTCAAACATTTCTCAAGATTATAAATATAGCTGTCTAGCCAGAAAAGGAGGGAAAATGATCATGAAACGGGTGTATGGCCAGGCTCAAATATTGTTCAGAATCAACAGCTACTGGGACAGCTTTGCCGATAGCCAGGTGGCTTCCCAAGATAGGTGTTCTGTTTGTGTGGATGGAGTTGGTTTACTGTCGAGCTCTCCCCATGTAACTGAGGTGATGAGGCCACAAGTGTCAGAGAAACTTGGAGCAAATTGCATCACCAGTCCACCTCAATGTCCTTTCAATTTTAGGGATGTCGTCTCTGTACTTCAGGCTGTTCTTCAGCTGTCTTCTAAAGCTGCCAGTTATAAGAATCCCTGCTATGTCTTACCTTTCCTTACTCCTGTTAACAGTTGAAGCAGACTAAATGTATATTGGAATACAATTTTACCTGGCTTTCTTCATTGTTCAATAATTACCATAGCGGTTTAGAATAGCACCTATCTATCTTAAGGTTTAGAAGTGCTTTGTAAAACATTATTTAAATGCAGTTTGCCATTTATACTTATATTACTACTAAAATACTTTTTTAGCTGATTAATCCCAGTAACAATACACAGGGTAATCAATGATCTAAATAGTTAGTTGCACCCCTAATGAAGAGCATTTCACCTGACATACTGGGCTACTGAGGAGAAGAGCCCAGTATCTCATTCTTCTCCATTTTCCTCGTGTTTAAGTGTTAACGTGGCCTGGCTCATTCTGATAGCTCTTATCATTGGAATTTAAGGAGGAAAGCTGATCCTGCGATATGATCCTCTGTGACATAAACTGCCATTTTCTCCTTGCATGTAGCTCATCGGGAAACAACGTCGGCCTTGCCAAACCAAAAACCGATTTAGGTGGCCATGAAATTACCGGGAGTCCCCAGTTCCAATTGAGAACATTGTGGGTAGAATTTCCTCAAGGGTTGCCTCAGAGCCGTATTCCACAAGCCAAATTACATGGAATCAAGGGGCTGTTTTCTCATCAGTGTTTCTAAGTGGATTTGAACATAGTTCGTGAAGCACTTTCCTGTACTTATCCATGGTAAGAAGCAGGGGAGTTCATAACTGAGGGTTTCTTAAGAGTTGCAGGTCCTGCTGGAGTGTTTGTTTGTTATAAGTGTTCTCGTGTAGGCATGTGGTTATAAACAAACAATTATGAATCTGCAAATGTTTTACATTCAACATTTCAGTCACCCTGATGCCATTATGACAGATGAGCAATGCGCTACCGTTGTTCACGGACGTGCAATAGGGTCTGATATGACATTTTGTAGTTTAGTTTCAGCGTTTACCTCTCTTCTCGGCCTGCATTTGCATGTCTGATTTTAGCTCATTTAGATCATTGTTTCAACTGGCTGCTTTCTGCATTGGTAAACCCTGGACTGCAATTTACAGAAGGGAGAAGCATTTAGGTTTCTTATTTAATTATCTCTTCATTGGAGACACACAATCGGATGCTTTTTCATTGAAAAAGTGAAGTATGATGTTAGGCTTACATAGACGTAGTAAAGGAATCGAAAAGATGTATCATTCACACTGGATAATAACTACAGCTGACTTTCTGTGTCATGAAAATATGACACATCTCTCGTGAACTTTAGATACATTTTGGTCAGATGTTCTTATATCAAATTTTGTATTCAAGTATTGCGGTTTGCATGTGTTCAACCTGGGATCCCAGTGGGACTGGATATTGATTATTTTCCATACCATGTTCTGCGGGAGTCGGATAAGACATTTCACAGATTCATCTGAGGTTACTCAGGTATTTCAGTTAATCTGAGATTAACTGAGAAGAACCATTTCAGATGAATTTAGAAGAGCCGCAAAAAGGCACAGACGCTACTTGAAGTCCCCGTTGTGCATCTCAGGTGGTCACGCTGTTTGAGGTTTTCCACTAATAGTGGCCAGGGGGAAATTAGATCCTGATCTATGGCTGAAGCCCAGACTAGGTTTTCACTTCAAGGCTCATCATGTTATGGGCTTAACCAGAGTTAAGGCCGCAGGCATCAGTATGTAGCAGGAACACAGCATTAAGCCCCGGTGAGTCATACGGGCTACCTCCTATGTTAGCCTTTTATCACCTTATGAATAGATAGGACCCAGCATATCCGGAATCAAAGGGGAGGGCCATGTTCAGTCCACTGGAATATTCCACTATACGTGGCCTTGAAGGCGTTTGGTTTTGGAGCCTTGCTTCCTCGGCTCAATAGGATGCGTTACCGAGGCCATTTCACGCTGAGCTACTTCTAAACGTAAGCAGCTGTCAAGTCACGGCACACCTGCGGACGTGAGTGTGTCAGCGCAGCGTAGCCGGGGGACCAGGATGAACTGGTCACTAAAGGCTTTTATGTCTTCTGCACATCACAGAGACGCATCCACCAAAGGCCGTCCTGTTGGCCCTGGCCCTGAGGTTTTCAGGCGTTTTCTCACGTCACGGTTGCAGCTGGGCAGTAGTGAGTGTGTGTGTGCGTGCGCGCAGGTGTGTGTGTGTCAAGACATGTGGGAGATGAGTGGGCGTGCCAGCTACATCTGCAAACACTGACGGATGTGGCACTTTTATTGTGGCTCAGACGTGTCAAAGCCCAGCCGGCAACCCCCCCCCCCACCACCACAGGCCCCGACAGTGTGCCTCCCTCATCTCAGGCTTTTGTTTCAGACTCCGGTTCGGACACACTGTTGCACCCTGAACAGAGTAGGTAACGCGAGGCAAACGCTAGCCCCCCGGGTTCCCCAGCGACTTGCGAAAGCAACGACGCGGAGCTGCGTTGGAGTGCTTTTTCCTGCAACCGCCTGTGACACAAGTTGGACGAGAGTCGAAGGTGTTTGCTTTATACGTGAGTCAAAGGGTTAGGCGTCATCGGCTGGATATCTCAGCTCTGTTGATCCGCCCCGAGGCTCAGAATTCTACTCCGTGGGTATAGCAGGAACACGGAAGAGGAATGAATGCAGAAGGAGAGAGAGAGAGGGAGAGGGATGGATAAGAAAAAAGAGAGAGTGACAAGGGGAGGGGAAGAGGGAGGGAGCAGGGCAAGGAGAGGGAGGGGGATCCGGGCACAGCTGCAATAGAGGGAGAGAGAAAGCGTTTGAACTATCAGTGGCTGTCAGGGTCCTGGGCGCTCGAGCACCGCTGCTCTACTCCCTCTCCCTCCCCCGAGCCAAGCTCTTCCCGACTGCACGCACGCACACACACACACACACACACACACGAACACACGAGCGCAGACGGCGGAGCACTCTGGCAGCAAATGGACTTGTTTACACACACCGCCAGGCGCGAGGAGCCGCAGCGCCGCTGAAGACGACCCCGGAACCGCGCTTCCCCCTCGGCCACTCACATGGAGCAAACTTTACCGCTCAACTCCGTGAGTCCCTTCCTCAGCCTCGCCGTCCGTTTTGTCCGTCCGTCTTTGCCTCCCCCCCATCTCTCTCTCCCTCTCTCTCCCTCTCTCCCGCTCATCCCTTTTGCGTTTGCGCCCATCGAGCTGTAAATTGTACCCCGGCGGGACGCCAGTTTCTCCCTGCGTCTGTCTTGGCAGTGCCCGGGCCCCTCTATGGGGTCTCTGTGGCTCGCGTCGGGAGGGTTTAAGTGCCTCACAGTGGTTAGCTTGTGTGCTCCTTCAGAGGAATGTTTCCCCGGTCGACGGCGCTGCCTTCACGCCTGGCTGTGTGTATGCAGACGTCCGTGTGTCCCCCTGAAAGCCGGGAGCGGGGGGTGGGGGGAGGGGGGGGGACACCCGCGCTGAATTTAAATCAGGGGTCACACTGA
>JACXGK010004581.1:25556-37564 GCA_016801125.1 Novumbra hubbsi
CCCCCCCCCCCCCCCCCCCCCCCCCCTTGATGTTATTTTTGGAGGCATAGTTTGTACTCGGCATAAGATAGCAGGCGGAGATTATTCATCTTCATCAATTTTAGACGTCTTTGTTTAGAATGGGAGACCTGAGTGTGAGTCCCACAAGGGTCTCATTGACAGGCGTGTTTTTGCAGATTTGACGCGGTGTTCAAGCAATGGATGTAGGCGTGTGGGCTCAGGGCTCACTGAGCTAACCCTCATGAGATGCCTTCATTTTAATGATTCGGACCAACACACCATATAAACGTTGGTTGGTCTGAGGAAGTCAGTGTATGGAAAACATTCTGCAAGGCTTTCTTCTTTCCTCGAGTGAGCAAGGAAACATTAAATAATGGCTGTTGGATGACAACCAGATGTAAATAGATGTCTTACATGGAACCCTTCAAACGTGTATTGGTTACAGGATATCTGTGTTGTGTAAATGTTCACATGTTCAGAGCAAATTTTCGATGAACCGTCAACTGTCCAGCCCAAGATGTCTAAAGGGCTGTTTATTTCTGTGGTGAGGATTTAACCAGATTTCTTACTAGATTCTAACACAGCTCGCTTGAAACATTCTATTTTGTTTTTAAAGACAATTAATGACAGGCCATTTTCATGACCAAAATTAACAGACCATAATACACTATATTAAAATAATCCCCTGTAAACTGTAGCATATTAAGAGGTACTGCGTGGAAAGCGCAATTACATGGCACTTCCAGGCCCTGAAGCATTTTTGGGAACTCAGGAATAGAATTTAATAAGGATTGTCCATTAGCTTTGAGAAAACCTCTAAATGGGTCCTTCATGTTTAGGATACTAGAGAGTCCATGGCAGTCAGTCTACCGATCCCAGAGATTGCTGAAGAGAAGCTGAACTGCCGAGCTTGAACGCCAAGGGTTTCACAGTGTATTTGTCCGTTGTTTGGAAAGTAGAAATGTGTACTGTGAGTGAAATGGTTCATTGATTTACATTTACTTGATGTCCATTGTTTTAGTCGTGCAGTTTGAAGGTGCAACGTGATAATAAAGTGAAACAGAAATTGGTTGATCGAGGATATATCTGGTTTGATTTAGAAGTGAATCCAGACGTCTGTAGGCACGGAATCTAAAATACTGGAAACAAAAGGAATCTAGAATACTGTGTCAGGAGAAAAAAAAAGAACAGGAAAGAAGCTAATGTGGTTGGAGTTCTTTGGTGAGGGTGGGGGTGGGGGGGTGGAGTTTTATTTAACTGAAGTCCCTCATTCACTGTGACGGAGGAGACTCTCTGCACTGGATCGCTCATGTGTGTTGTCATGGCAACAGAGAGTGGAGGAGTGTATAGGAACAGAGCTCCCCCCTGTCCGGTACCTCGTCAGGTTTCCCCGTCTCTCTCTCTCTCTTTGACTTGTACAGACATGGTGGCGGCGTTTGGGTGGGGAGTGTTCAGGTATGTGCTCAGACACATCTGTCTGGCCGTTAGCATACACCAGACTCTTGAGAACAATGAGTCTCAAAAAGAGACTCTCCTTCAAGAAAACCTGGTACTTCAACAACGTAAGTAAACTTCCCAGAACTTTCACAGGGAGTTTCAGTTTTTCATCGGTCAGGAGGACTACTGGGTTTGTTTAGTCAGCTGCAGTAGTCTCTCCTTTTTCCTTTCTGGAAGAATAGCTGTTGCTTTCGGAAAAGTTAACCGGGTTCCAAATAATCTGTTCCTGTTCTCTCTCACTCTCTCACTCTCTCTCACTCTCCTCCACACTCAAAACAGCTGTGTCGGGCATTCTAATTCACGGTCTGGATTGGGGAATCACATTCATTGTGGTAACGTTTGTTTCAGCAGTTGTGTTTTTGAAGAGAGAACTGGCCTTGATTTGCGTTTGGGCTTTTGGGCTATTTCTGTAATCAATAGAATCCCTTCTTAAACTAAATTCTAGTAGCATGGGTATACCAGGACAGATGAAGTGTGGTTTGACCTGGCTTAGTTGTACCTACTACAACTGTAGTCATGGGTATGTGTTGAATGTGTGGTGTATGTAAAGTGCACTCCAGAAGAATATGGAAAGTGACACAAGTTTTGTTGTTTTTGCTCTGTACTCCAGCACGTTGGATTCATTTTAGGATATTTACAGCAATAAACTATGAACTTGTATAGGAATTACAGACCCTTTTCATACATAACCCCCCCCCCCATGACATAAATATGATGACATAGCATACAAGATATTTTCTGTACAATTCAGAATTGAACCCAGTGCTACTGTCAGCAGTTACGTCATCCTAATGTTATTGCTAAATCTCTGTTAGGGTTTAACCTCATCATGATTGGCAGCTTAACTTGCATTGCCACTGTTTTAGTTCTCGCTGTGTCAGACACCTGCAACTAACTGTCAATGCAAATGCAAAATGGATAATATTGACTAGACTTCGACAACTCTAATGCTGCAAGCCCTAATGATGCAAACACTGTGAAGCCAATTGTCCAAATACTTTGGATGGATCAACTACATGGTACTACTGTGCTACTATTTCTTAATATTTGATTCGATATTGATGAAAACAACAAATCTGTCAGTCAGTACTTTTACACCATAATCCGTTTGAAATTCCTCCAACTCAAAACAGATTTTAAGTACAGAGCCCAACCAATTTGTAGGTACTGAGCCAAACTAGTTGTGGAGTTCAGAGCCAAACCAGAGTTGGGGTCAAATTAACCTTCATTTTCTTTGATCTGTGCTAATGGTGAGCCCTTTGAATTAAAGCTAGTTTCCTGGTGAACAACCCTTATGAATAACCCTAACCTTCTATCTCTGTCTAGTATGTCTCTCCTGCTGTTTCAAATCTGTGTGAGGAATCAAAGTTTGTCTTTGTAGAACTCACAGTACCGGTAAATTTGACAAGGGGCCCTGGACGAGTAAATAAGCCATAATTTCGAAGATCCACCATATTTAACATCTTTTGCATACACTTGCATACGCCTCTGTTGAAAGAACAGTGATGTTTTGGGGGATTCTGAGCATGGTTCATGTGCCGCAATGCTGTTTTGCATGTTTTAGGAGATTCCATTGGCTCTTGTCAATATTTTATTTCCAAAGAGTTTATGGCTTGGACGTGACATGTTATGTAGATTTTGGAGACTTTGTGACCTAAAGATGCGTCAATGTTTTGCAATTCCATTTAGCGTTGTGTTTTTATTTTTCCCAAACCCAAAGAACAACATCAGGGAGTTTAATGCTTGTGTGGTTTTGTGTACCTTTGGCCAAGGTCAACAACTATTTGTGAGCTCTGCACTCTTTCCCATGGTGATAGATTTCAATGGGATTTTACATGCATGTTATTTATATGCCCCAGTGAAACAGGAAGTCATGCAGTGCCACAATATAGTTCCTTAAATTGACATTGAACGGTAAGCTACTTGGCATTTTCTTCCACACCCTTGACTAACGTAGGGATTCGACCAACTCTGTAAGAACGACTCTTTTTTAACCTCTCTTTTTGGTACATGTTGGGAACCAAATTTCAACAGTGAAAAAGCTCATTGGGATTCCTGCATTTTCATACTTGGATGGTTCCCGCTGGCCAGTGAAATTCCGACCTCTTCTCCTTGTCTTGGCCAGGTTGAAGCCTGCCTTGACAAAAAAGATTAACTTGTGATTGTTGTCAGCATCCAACACCATCACCTTATAAAAATACATTTAGGAAAAAGTATTGGTTACAACGATGCAGAATTATTGGGGAGTTTTTCACAACTGGCATCTTGAAACTCATCATATCTGAATATACTCATTCCTCAGTTGCTTCACAGGTTAGGTGTTTTAGAGACACCCAGGGCCTTAACAGCATGCGTACGATAGCCTGCAAACTTGGCTTCCACATCAATGTTTATGTCGTCATTGTTCAAGGTGTGCTGCTGAATGTCGAACCAAACTGACCCCATCACGCTCTCGTTGGCCAGTCAGAATGTTGCCTCTGCCTCCCCCATTTGTTCTAGTGTTTATTCCGCAGGGACAATCAAAATATAAACACATCTCATCACCTCACCTACTCTGGGGTACTCTTTTTCAAGCAGTACACCGTCATTTGACAATTGAGAGTAGCCTGGAGTTTAATACATGCTGAAGACTCACCGGTTCTCATTACGGATTGATTGAGGCTACGGTTGATCTTCTGTAGTTTGGTTCAGTCATTGTGGCTGCAACTTGGTCTACAACTATCAGATTTCATTGGACGCCCTTTGTTGCTGCAGGGGCTGTCATAGCCTTGTCCTTTACCACATCCTTGATCACCTCTCTGGTAAGGCCCAAGCCCACCTCTCTGGTGAGGCCCATGACCACCTCTCTGGTGAGGCCCATGACCACCTCTCTGGTGAGGCCTAAGCCCACCTCTCTGGTGAGGCCCATGACCACCTCTCTGGTGAGGCCTAAGCCCACCTCTCTGGTGAGGCCCATGACCACCTCTCTGGTGAGGCCTAAGCCCACCTCTCTGGTGAGGCCCAAGACCACCTCCCTGTTTCACTGGGGCATAAAAATAGCATGAATGTACAATTCCTTTGACCACCACGTCTTCCTCGTCTTCCTCCTTCCGCGGCTTGACCTCTATTGTGACCTGGAGCACCTCATACAACTCATACCACATCACCATATACTTGTACCACAATGTGAAATCAATCATCAACAAGCTGGCAGTATTGGAAAAAGCAATTACAAGGGTCTGCATTACTACAGTAATGTCGAATCTAAAAACATGGTCTGGAAAAGTGGTACATGGTCATAGACACAGTCTGATAAAGAATGACGATTAAATATTACATCCATATATAATCTTGGCCAATTGGTTCGTAATAGGTTGTATGAATTGATTGTTGGATCGCTGTAATGAAACGAATAGGCAGTCATCTCAAATGTAATGTGAGAACAGCATTTTGAAATGGAAATACTTTGATGTTAAGATGTGTCATTTTGAGTTTTTAGTTCAGTGAACAAATGGTCTTTGGTATCAAGGCATCCAAGGACATCAAAGTCAACGTTTTTTACTGTCAATAAAAATGCAAAAGCAAAACAATATATAGAATAAAAATGTAAACTAACTATGTAAATAAATAAGCAGCAATTTAAAAGACAATGTAAATGAGGTACTGACAATATGAAAGTATTTCAATATTATAAATATAAGTGTAATACTGCCTATGAATGGTACCTTTATACAAGCTATTGTGCAATAAATGTACATAGAACGCCATAATACATGTGATGTATTGTTGCCGGGTAACCACTGCCTGAACAACCATACCCGTAGAGAAAGCAGTGTGATCCTTGAGTACCCCTGAATTGAGGATCAAAGCCTGCCCTGTCTAGTGCCACCCATGAATAGAACTTGTCCGCAGGCCGTCACCGGAGGTGTGAGCTAAGGAAGAGGGCAGAGCAGTTGAACCAACAGAGATGGGAAGCCGTCACTTAATCTCAGCACAGGGGTGTACTGCTGTGGAAGCAGTAAGATGCTGGAACACAAACAAAGCTGTGTGTGGTCCCTGCAATAGGCTTTCAAACACACACACACACAAACCCTAAACCTGGGAGTTATGAAGAAACATCCATATTGCGGTAAACTGCTTGATTTCACAATTTGATCAATAATAATCTATTCAGATATTTTCATTGCTAAAGGAATCTCAGCCCTCTAAATAAAAAATATCTTATAATAATTAAATATGTGCTTACAGCTAAGAAACAAATAGTAGGTCTGGATTACAACAAAGAAATATGTCCAGCTGAAGTGGAAAGTTTGAGGAGCTTCAAGCCTCAAACAGCTGGTTGAAAGTCTAGAAGGATCCACATAGCATTCCAATTTCTAACACAAATTACCACATTACAACAGTTGTCATTTTAATATTACCCTACAAACACATACCTTTTGATTTGATTTAATTGTTGTAGCCTTTAGTTTGTGTGTTTATTTTAAACGGAACATTTCTCGAATGCAAGCAAATAATTATAATTAATAATACCAATAAAAAAGGTTGCGATAAGTGATTGATGGGGAAGGTTTGTGGGAGGTGTATGGTATTTTCCCTGCTCTAACACAAACCCAGAGAAGCACATAGACACACATGCACCCACACACAATGATTTATCAATCAACAATTTATCGGTGTGACAAGATCCATAGCGTTTTGGAAATCGCATTCAGGTATGTTTATGACGCTAAGTGTGAGGTGTAGCTGTGTCAATGGCCAACCCCTTATGACTGGTCATAGGATCCGGCCTGTGTCACTGTTAATCACGAATGCTTCTCATATGACACACGTTGTGATGTGGTAGGATGGGCTTTTGGTGTGCCAACATCTGGAATGTGTCATGATCTACCCCGACATTGTCTCCCTTGTGTCGGGTTGCCACGCGGTGCAGGTGGGAAGGGACCGTTAGGCCTGGAGAACAGGGTTTGGCGGACTGTCTCGCCTGTTCTTGTCTTTCGTCAGTGTATCCAGCCCACCAGCACGCCTAGAAATGTCACACTACTGAAAGATGTACTCAGCATTTCCATGAGCCGCTCTCCCAACCAATCCCCATTTTAAGGGTTTCTTCAGGGACTCATTACGAGTTCAAACTACCCAAGACGCATGTCGTCTATAGAATCTGTCTGTAGTTTAGTATGAATCTTGGTAACTCAAGACTGTATTTAAGGGCGGCGGTTTCAGTACTTTTTGCCACAACTAACATAACATCATTTTGAGTATGCATGCTCCTAGTAAACCCCATAATCTACTCCCGCTTTGGTTCCTGCCTGTTTGTGGTTCTAGCCGCAACAGACAAGGTAGCGGTTAACTCCAGGCTACATGGTATTGGTTACTAAGCCTGGTGACAAGATGTTGTTAACTCCAGGCTACATGGTATTGGTTACTTAGCCTGGTGACAAGATGTTGTGGCTCTTGGGACTTCCCCCAGTTTGCCTTTGTGGTGACAGTTACTTCTAAAAATGGGTTGAACCACAGTTGGAGCCACGTGGCCTTCATCCCCGTCCCCAAGACGGTCCTCCAACAGTGGCCAGCCTCAAACCGGGAGCGGGCATGTGCCAAACATGCCTGTTCAAGTTCCTCATCTGATTGATCGAGGATTATTTCGGATGCGTGAATTGCTTCTCCCCAGGCCGTGGACCGTAGTGAATCGGCCAAGTCTTTTTCAACGTTTTCTCAATGTGATATGATTATCACATTATACCCAGGGGCCCTAGTGACATGGGACCTGCATGCTTAGATAAGGGTGACGTTCCTGTATTCTCCTATATTGTTCTTGCAAGAAATTGTTAAACTCCTTAATGGGCAACTCCTTGAATGGCCCATTCTTAAACTTTGCATTTGGTAAAAAAGAAAACACTTACAGGGTACACTGTGTTGAACCCGAAAATTTCAAACAATGACACAACACATCCCTTACCAAACAAGACAGGAATAATATTAGCTGGTCCAGGGGGAAAGTACTGTGTGTATCTAAAGAAAGAACGATGAGACTACAAGTCAATGGGAAAGATATGGGGAATATGTGGTCATTTATGTTTGTATTTTTGGTAGTATACAGTAAAGATCTTACATATGCTCCTCTAATGAATGTATTTATTACTGTGTTTATGGTAATAATACTGTGAAACACTTACAGATACTTGGGATTTTGCGTCCTCAGTGGGACAAGTAAACAAGAATAGGGTAAATGTTGAATGAATTCAAGCGTTACATCCCCGACCCCACTGAGCCGTTGAGAATGGAAACTAAATTAAAATGGACACATCATGACATTATCAGTGGTTTTGTGTGCTTCTGGAGTGTGCCAATTGGCTGAAATTCCCTTTGGCCTTTAAAAGTTGAACTGATTCTACTTTTTGACTGTGAAAATGTACGGCTCACATAGAGGAAGCATTGGAAATGGCAGACATAGATACAATCAATGCCTCTGTGGGGTCACGAATGTGGCTGGGGTGTCCAAACATCTCCCAGCACATTCACACTTTGACCGGCCTTTTTTACAACCTCTTTGGGAATTAGTCTGTCTCCCCCAAATGAATACTCCTTCACACTGATTTAACAAATGTGTCCTTGGAAAAAGCTAAATGGTGTCACACTTATATTCTCCTGGGCATTTGAGAATGTGAGCCCATCTGCTCTGACTCTTCATTTTATAGCCTTGCTAAACTAATATAAACATTTATCCCCCGCTTTTAATCCAGCGAAATCTACAAATGATGTATACAAAGTAAACCTTTTCAGCTGCTTCGTAACCTCAACCTTTTTGTTTGAATAGGCGAGACGAGTTTGTAAATAAACACGCCAACTTGGACATTCCTCCACTTTTTGTAAACGCCATGGTTCAACCGTTCCTAAAATGCATTTTTTAGGGGGGATACATTTTCACTCCGTGACCTTGCGTAGATTTGTATTGCCCACTTAGCAGCGGGTTTAGCATGTGAAAGTGGCCCGTTAGTGCAAACATTGTCTGTGTAAATGTCTCTAAATGTCGTGATTTCTCCTCATTCGATCATAACACCAGCCAGGGAGAATGGGCTTGTTCTTGGCCTGCGTGCACGTGCACGTGCATTTGTGAGAATGCGTGCATGTGCGTGCGTGCGTCTCTGTGTATGTTGGTGAGAGTTTGTGGGCGGGTCTCCAAATGTTTTTTTTGTGTGTCCACGGTGTGTGAGTCATACCTGGTGAGTGTCTGTGTTGTGAGGGGCAGGCCGCGTTCTTGAGGTGTGAACAGCTGTGTGTGTGTGTGTGTGTGTGTGTGTGTGAGCGTGTTCTTGCAGAGGCCCTGGGTCCACCCACATCCCACATGAATGGCCCTGTGCTGTGAAGAACAGGGGCCTCCCTCTTGCAGTGCAACACAGGCTTTCACAAACACCCTTTCACACCGGCGGGATGTCTGGACCCGCGCTCCACACTCAGGCCCCAGCGTCTCCCGGTGCCGGAGCAGGAGGAGGTTATGAGGGCAGTTTCTCACTCATGTCTCTCTTTGTTTTCTTTCAGTCGGCCGCGTCCTCAGAGGGTGGTGAGTACATTTACCTTTACACTTTTCCGGCGTTCTTCCTTAGTTTAAGGTCACCCGAGACCCCGAAGCGCGACGCAGAGGGCGGATTGAATCGCTCCCTTTACGTGGAGGTCAACGGCAAAACAAGCATTGGCCAAAACAGACCGCTTCCTCCTCACCCTCTTCGCTGGCTGTGTTGTGCCTTCTGCCTGAATGCAGCCTTCTGCCTCCAGTGTGTTTGCATGTTATTGTGTGTGTTGTGACGCTCCCCAGAACGCTCAACTCCGTGGTCGTTGAATGAAACAGGCGATTGGAATGATTTCAGTGTATTTACTCTTTTCTTTACCACCAAGACAAAGGGTTTGTTGTGGCACGGTTTCAGGATGGGGTTTGGGTCTGTTGGCGGAGCCTCGCGGGGGAATGGAGCGGGTGCGTTGTAGGAGTTGCTTTGCTCTCAGCGGGGAGACACATGCTGTTTTCCCTGAAAACCGTCTCATTAACAAAGCTACATGTGCCCCATATTTGCTCCATATAGGGAAACACAAGATTCACCAAGCCGCCCCCCCAAAAAAATTGTTTAAGGACCAACCCAGAAATATCCCAAACAACATCTCAGCTCCAAACCAAATGTCATATCGCCAAGGTCATTCCGCTGAGCTTTGAATGAGAATGTGTACATGATTGATTTGCTCAATAACAAAATGGAAATTAGTCTTTGAATTAGTATGATGTATGGCCTCGTGTGAAACAAGCTGGATTACCTAAATTCTGACTTAACCGGGCGGGCTGTTCAACGGGGTTGTGAGCTGCAATACCTCCCAGCTGTTTCTCCAGCATTGGAAAGTCAGCTGTCCTGACACGTCCAAGCTGTCATGTAATATTTGCCTCGGCAGTCGTCGCCCTGTTAACCACAATAAAACCTCACCTGTTTGTGGGCGCTTATCAGTGATCAGATGTCTTATTAACGGAGGCTGTACCATCGAAGTAACCGGTGATTGTGTTTTCACTACACTCGCCTGGTACTGGGCCCATCTTTTTGCCATGGTTACGGCATTTATTATTTTGGGCTTGAATTATGTAAGGCACTGGAAACGTTCCACAGTCGCGTGGGTCCGCGCTGACGTGACAGCTTTCACGGTGGCTGCCGATTGGACAGAGATACATTCTGAACATTCCGTCTCATCACAGAGAAGCTGTGTCGAATCGAGGCCAGGGGACCGCGTGGAGTCCCTGCAGGTAAACCCAACTTGCCGTCGGGTACCTACTCCGCGATGTAGCGCATCATCCCGCTGGACGTATCCGCGTGGCCGCGGCTAAAACTGCAGCCGCGAAGAGATGCTCCCGTTTAGCAGCGATGCTCAGATTCGCTGAGGCATTCGAGCATCGCTCAACTGGTATCAAGGGACCTGCTGCCAGGACACGTGCCAGGAAAACATTCCCCGCGCCATTACACCATCGCTAACAGGCTGCACTGTCGACAACAGACAGGAGGGGTCCGGGACTTCTGCCGCCTACTCCGAACCGTGCCTCCGCGGTCAGCATGGTGGTGCAAGAAGAAGCAGGATTTGACTGCAGTGTTTTCCGGTCCTCGGCGGCCCTGTGTTGTTGAGTGCGTGCCGACGGGAGCTGCTTCTTCTTTCAGGATCTGAGCTAAAAGCGGCGGCCTGTGGAAAGGTTGCCTGCGGCCGTAGCGCCACGTGTGAAGGATGTGTGCGTTCTGAGGTGCCTATGTGCCGTCATTACTGTGCCACGGAATGAAGGTCTTTAGTGGGTCGCACCGTTTGTGTGGTAGCCCCTGGCCGCTGTGTGAGAACCACGGGAGGGTGTCTGTTCTGACCTGGTGACTGGCACAGCGCCCAATGGAATGGTAACCCAAGACCCCTGCTGGACTCTGTGACTCCCTGTTCTTCAAATGATCTAAGTTTAGTGTAGTCAGAAACTTCCCACGGTGTAGTCAGAAACTTCCCTGTTGGCAGATCGTGAACCGTCGAACGGCCTTTTGGTAACATATCCTGCTGTCTTCCTTTTGTCTTTTGGCACTCTCCGGTTGGGGGGGACTTTGAAATGGCCATCTGCCACCATATTAGCCGGTACTCACTGTGAGTCATGGGAAGTACTTGTTTTTATAAAGGTTTAAAAGATAAATAGCGACACCTGTACATGTAGCTATTGAAAGACATGTTAGAATTAAATCAAATAATAATTCATTTAAATAATAATACATTTGGCTCACTCTCTGCCTGATATTCGTTGTTTAAACTCAAACTGGAGTATTTTAATTTGGTTCTACGTTTTTCTGGTCAGATAGCCGAGCCCCATGACTGACCAACCTTATTTTGTGAGTGGTAATTTCCATAAAGCTTCAGTTTGTGTGTACATGCACGGACAGCTAAGCCAGAGACAGGTTTGTGAAATAGAGGAACGTGTGTGTGTGTAGACCTGTACCTGAGTTGTTACCGATGTCCACCGCCTAGGCGTCTTTCCATAAGCGGCGTGAGGTATGCGGTGAACACAATTGGTTTTTTGTCCCTTAACAAAATGCATATCTCTTGTTTCGGCTTTGGATTTGTATTGTATAATGAATATGGGATTGAGTGTCCACTCTTTCATCCACATAAATAAAATGGATAAACCATTCAGAAGACAAACTCGATTCTGGCGGATGTCGTGTGCCGAGAAACTCCGGCAACCCGGAGAATGTCCGGGAACGGGCACATTGACACCGTCGCCAACTAGCGAACGTCCAAATCGTCTATATTTAAGTCAGATTCCTCCACTCGTTGTGTCGTTGCCGCTACTGGATGACAACACGCAGGGACAGAACACACAACGTCACTGGATGACAACACGCAGGGACAGAACACACAACGTCACTGGATGACAACACGCAGGGACAGAACACACAACGTCACTGGATGACAACACGCAGGGACAGAACACACAACGTCACTGGATGACAACACGCAGGGACAGAACACACAACGTCACTGGA